>APFE030401458.1:0-31499 GCA_000404065.3 Pinus taeda | reverse complement strand
AGTGGGGTTTTTAGCTGAGGCTTTCCCCAAAGTATTTTCATGTGTATTGTGTGATTGATTCTTCTTCTTCTAGTTATATTGTTCAGCTCGATCTTTAAGCTTCCGCAAATTGATAGTCAAAGTAGGTTATAGTATTCTGATTTTATTTATAATGCATTATCGGGTTAACCTACATCAGATTTTCTACAGTAATGTCCAAGGTAGCACCAAGTTAATGAACATTAGGATTTATTTTCACCACAAGGGTTAGATAAAGTGATGTCGGAAGGATTCATTTCAAAATATTACTGATTTTAAGTGGAAAATGATACGAAAACACATCTTTGTACACATGTAGAAATTCCAAATTGGTCTCAATGGGACCATATACAATTCTGATAAGGATTTTAATAATATGCAAGCCTTTAGTGTATATCCATGTCAAATCATGATCTTACACGAGTTTCTCTCCCTCTCTCTCTCTTTTTGAAAGAAAAACATAGTTTGTATCTTACTATTCTTTTGGAATCAAGGATACATTAAAAAAACATTTGTAGTATCAACAGGTTTACATATTTCAATATGTTAAGCTCTGTTTGAGAACACTGGTTAATATGTTTTTTTAAGTTTTCTTACTAAAAAACTAACAGAATTTTAAGTGGGCCTGAGAAACACTGTTTTACTGATAACATTTATGCAACTATATGTATCTCATAAAAACTTTCTATCATTGTTTAAACATAGGGAAACAAAAGAGAAACTGTAAGACAAAAAACAGTGGAAGTTCACTTGGAGATAAAGTCAACAAAAGATGCATTGAAAAAATCTTCAGAACTACTAGAAGAAGCCTGAGAACTTTTTGCCCTCGTTCCTCCATTCCTCAAGCTGAATTGTACATGTTTTTAGAAGAATCCCCTGTTTTGAAAGTTCACCTAACATCATATTATGTTCCATGTAAACATGAAATAAGGATACTTATCGAAATTGTTGTACAATTTTCAATACCTTTGACTTCCAATAAAAGAGATTTAAAACTTGTAACTTAGGCTTCCTATTCAACCAATCTATAATGGATTTGGAGTCTCCTCCAACCAGAGTCCTCAAAAGATTTACAGATTTCATAATGAAGAGGAGGGCTCATGATGTGATGTGTTCTACATTGGTGTTGGATCCCTGCGTAATCCTCATAGAACCTTTCAAGTAATGATTATAGGAGTGTTTAATGATAAACCCTCCACCACGTTGATCTCTTTGTGAGTCACCATAAAAAAAAGCTACTAGAAAATCCTTGTTCATTAAAGGGAAGGCAACCATCTTTATTTGCTTAGACCTATCTCTAGAGGGATATTCTTTAAAAAAATATACCACTTTAGTTGAGGTCTATAATAGGCTGGGGGAGATGCCTTCAAAGATTAACCTATTTCACAAGTTCGAAAGGGCCCAAGCAATAAAAATTGGAAGGGTTTGTACCTTATTTTCTCTTGTATAATAATACCGTAAACATTCCTAATAAGAGCTATAGTTTCCTAAAGTTGTAATTCTAGTTGCTGTAAGCACATTCTCCCATATTTCTTTGGCCACCCTATAGTTAATTAATAAGTTATCAATTCCCTCCTCACCAGAAAAGCACAAACAACAAGTTGGTCCATTAAAACCCATTTTCTACAAGTTCTCCCAAATCAAAATTTCATTTTCAAGGACCAACCATGCAAAAGTTTTAATCCTAAGAGGAATGTTTCATTTCCATATTTTGGATGTCCACCATTTTGTGATAGGAGCGCATAGTGAAATTGATATGGCATCATATGCAGAATTGGGCTCCACCTTCCTCGAGTCATTATTCCAGGGCCAAAATAACCTTTCCTCATTCTGAGAGAGAAAAGCCCCATATTGAGAAAGGCCTATTATAAAATCAACCCATTCAATAGCAAGAGTCCCTTGTAGATCCAGATCCCTTGAGCTAAGCCACTGTCCCTTAGAGCTATTGAAAGGGAAGGAGCCATTTGCTTGTGTTAGGAGATAAAGGCCTTTGACATTAAGGGGGGCTACCAGGGACTAAGATAGAGTAGAGGGATAAGACCCCCCCAGAAAAAGGATGCTTTCCAATCCATAATTGACATCCATTTCCCATCTTCCATACCAACCATTTGTAAAGCCAATTAAAGGATGAAATCAACACCCTCCAAACTAGGGAGCATGAATGAGGCAATTTAGAAATGAAGCTTCAGATCCACTCCACCAAGGAAGAACTTTTAATGTACTTATCTTTTATCACTTGATTCCCAAGCCCATTACCAAAGAAAACCCCCTAGAGGTTCTTTAAAGTTAAATCTTTCCCAAACCAAAAAATATTTTTTAGCCCCCATACCCCCATGCTATTTGTCCTCGAAAGGGTATCCTGGCTAGCCATGTGAAATTTGTCCTTTTCTTTCCTTCATGACCATAAAATACTGAACATTCTTTGTCTCATTTTGTTTAAGATAAAGGAGGGAGCTTTTACTATGCTCAACCAATAAACCGAAATGCTTTCAAGAACTGACTTGACAAGAACCATACGTCCTCCTAAGGACAACCACCTGTAGCGCCAACACCCAATTTTTTGTTCCACTTTATTGACCATCTACAACCACTCCTCTTTCCTATAATTACTAGGCTTTAACCAAAAGCCTAGATATTTTAGCCCTGAGTCCAAAACTTCCACTTTACAGGGACAAAAATCTGTAATCCAAGACAAGTCTAGGGATTCTAAGTTATGTTGGAGAGAAATATATTTCCTAATACTAACACCCAATCTTGTAGCAAGACAGAAGGTGGAAATAATCCTTTTATAGGCTTTCCATTCTTCCGCCGATCCTCCCCCATAATAAGAAAGTCATCAACAAATAGTAGTGAGTAATAATCTAAGATGAAGATACTTTAGCTCCTTGTATCCCACCTTCCCTTTTTTTCTTTAAGAACAATTCTACTAAGACCTTCGATAATCAACAAGAAAAGCATGGGGGACAGGGCACATCCCAGCCTGAGGCCCCTTGAGCAATGAAAAAACTCCATAGGAGAACCATTGATTAGAGCAACAAAATTTACTGAAGACACACAAGCCATGATCCAGCTAGTGATAACTGTATGTCCCATACCTATCTGAATCATAAGAAACATGAGAAAATCCCACTTTACCCTATTGTAAGCTTTGACCAAGTCCATTTTAAAAATTAAGACCTTTAATTTTTTTAACCTTAATAGAATGCATAAATTCCTAGGCTATACTAATTGCCTCATGGATCTGTCTACTTCGAAGAAAGCTGATTTTTTTAATGAGATGGCTTCAACCAACTTCTACTTATGTTTGTTAGGTATAGTTTTTGAGATGATTTTGTATACAAGATTGCAGAGAGAGATTGACGTGAAAAGGTCAAAAGATAAAGCTTTGGAGGATTTTGGAATGAGGGCTAAATAAGTGGCATTAAAGAAGTTACTGACCCTTCCCTTAATTCTAGATTCCTCCACAACTTTAAGTGGGTCTCCTCCAATTAGTAAAAAAAACGGGAGAATAATTCAACTGACCACTCGTCAAGCCTGAGGTTATTTTCTCTAGCACAACTTTTTAGAGTATCTTCTAACTTTTCCAGAGAGACCTGATTACCTATGTGACCATCCTCCTCCTAATACAAAAATCTTGGGAAATTCTGAATGACCTACCTAATCCATTAAATTATTTGTGGTAGGTTTCTTGAAATGAGAGGAGAAGTGGGTCACAATTACTCTCTTATGGTCATCTTGGGAGGAAAAAACATTTCCATTCACATCCCAAATCTCCCATATGGATTTGATACCTTTTCTAAAACTTTCATATCTATGGAAGAATTTAGTATTTCCATCTCCATTGGAAATCCAATTTTCCCTACTTTTGATCCTCTAGGATTCTTCTTTTATCTTTCAAATTTGAAGTTTCCTTGATTGTAGGTTGCAAATATGGCTTTTAATTTCAGTTGGGAAGGAATTTTTAAAGAGTTCCTTGATTTGAGTGGTTGTACTCTCTTCTCTTTTTCCCATTTGATAACAATATTCCTTAACTCATTCAACTTTAAAGAGAGTTTGTCCAAATCAGAAAGACAATTTGGCTCTCCAAGGTTTTTCGAGCTCCTTCTAACTAGCACATTGAAGGATTGATACTTAAGCCACACATGATTAAATTTGAAGGGATAATGAGATCTCTGATCAAGAAAACCCATCTCGAGGAAGATAGGCACGTGGTAAGAAATTCCATTTGGGACTATCCAAGATCTGAATTTTCCTATGACCGAGGACATACTTTTAACCATATGGGAATGGTTAAGCCTATTTTCTATGCTTTCTAGACCCACCCAACCATTCCTCCAAGTAAGAGCTAAAGGTTTAGGGAAAATGTCAACTAGGTTCTCTTCCTGAAAAATATTAGAGAAATAATGAGCTAAGGGGTCTATCCTAGCCCTGCTGCCCCATACTTTAATGGCAGAGACTATTAGGTTTAACTCCCTTGCCAGAATCAATTTTTTTACACCGTAAGAGGCCGCTTTGCTGAAAGGAGTCCCAAAAATCCCTTCCTTATTCAAACAACCCATAATAGTTCACAATGTTAACAAGCCCAACTAATCCTCTCAATGATCCTTCCAGAATAATGCCCATTTTTTTACTGAAAGGCTCTTAAGGATGCCTAGTTAGGATTCCAGATAGCAACTAATCCTCCATATAGACCATCAACATCCACCACACAAACACACCAACCTGTCCAGATTTTAGAAAAAATCTCCATATCTTTGCCACGAGACACCATGGATTCTTGAAACAAAATCATTGATAATTGATGAGTATTTATTAACCTCCTGAGGGAGTTTGATTTGGAGCTTCCCCCTACTCCTTTGATGTTTAAGGATAAAAGAATCATTTCATCCCACAACTGGAGGGCTTCTGCACTCTAAGGGCCCATGGATTTGAGGCATCATTATATGGGGATTGCACAGGGAGGGAGTCATGAGGAAATCCACCCCTGGGCATATACTATTTGTTGGCTTTCTTTTTCCTAACAGTCATATTGGCTATAAAGATGACAGGGTGAGAAAATGAGGAGGAGGCCATGTTCGAGAAGTTCAACACGAGGATGGTGTGTAATTCAAGATATTCTTGTAAGAAATAAGAATGGAAGAAATAATATCTACATGGGTCTCAATGTGAGCCATAATAAAATGGAAAGATGTTGAGATAAATGGAGGGAAGGGATTTGTATCCAAAGTCCCAAAATGAGAGACCATACCCCCTAGAATTCTATTATTAGAATTCAAGGGGACCAATGAAGTTGAACGATCAGAATCCGGAGTAGCTTAACCAAGATAAAAAGTTAAAATGGATGCAAGGGTCCCATGGTTGGAAGGAAGATCCTCATACCTACTATCTATAGCAGAAGCTGACACTGAAAACCCATTCTCCACTGGTTTCAGGCCCAAATGTGAAATATAATTCATTAAGAGACATTTACCTGAAGATGAAAGTACATCATTCTTGATAGAGGAAACACTAAGGTCATGAGACTTTAATAGCTCTTTAGGAGGCAAGGAAGAAATCAAATAGTCTTGAAAGGGGGATACCTGAAGCGCAAAGGTGTCTGATGCATCAATCTTTTACTGAGATCCTTGATAATGTCTTCCACGAACCAAGTTCACCACAACAAGGTTAGGGAGATGAGAAGAATTTCCACGACCGCTAGAAAATATCCCATTAGAAATAATATACCCTGACTACTTGGGTGTTGTAGCCCCATTGACCGAACCCCCTGTCGCCACATCTACCAGCGTGACAAGCTTCTTGGAATGCTTCTTTGAGGACGATAAAACCTTATTGACAGTTTCAAAACTCTGTTCCACATAAGTTTCTTGGCCCTCGAACCAGAAACCCTTCTCCACTGAGGAATGCGACAATTTTTTCATAGGTGGTCTGCGTAATGGCACCCAAGGCATCAAAAAGGAACCTTCCAGTAGTCCAAGGCCTGGTAGTATATTCTTTTGCCATGGATGATAACCAACTCTTCAACTTCAATTTGCACATTAACATTAAAAAAAATCAATTTAAGATTATATGAAATTGATGTATATGGCAATAATGGTAGGTTGAGGACATTTTAATTTGTTGGCATTGGCTAAGAAAATGACAAAGGTTGAATGATAATATCTCATTTTATAATAATTGCAGTGATTAGCATAAAAGGAAGATGGGTGGAAAAGAAAGAATGTGATAATGGAGCATGTATGTTTGATATTAAAAATATATTTTTAAAGACAGTTATATATTGAAATAAAGTGTAGTTTAATTAATGGATATTTTGGTTTTTTTGGATAGTTAGATAATGTAATTTTAGAGATATTGTGATTTTATATATATATAAAATTCAAAATTAAAATTTATATTGTGATTTTATTGTGATATTGTGATTGTATTCATTGGTTTTAAATAGATACATTTATATCTCATACAAACAAGTCTCTGAGTTACTCTATCCTTAATTGGAATTTAATGAAATATTTTTTCCCGAAATGAATGTCTGTCAACAAAACTTTATAAATTGAATTCAAATCTATTGAGGGTTCATTTTAAATTATCCAATCATAGTCTTCTCCAACCATAACAAATTTTTTTAACTATGTAAATACGTTTTCTTCGTTTTTAATTTTAAATATATTTTATATATTTATTTTAGTTTTTTATAAGCTGACAAATATTTTAATTTATTTTTACAATTAATAATTTGAATTGATATAATATAGTCTTAAACAAAGTCTTTCCGTAAAAATATAATCTCTTATTTTTCTTCCTACGCTCTATTTTGCTACGCTCTATTCTGCTACGCTCTATTCTGCCTTTCTCCAAGAGCCAAAGACTCTTTCGATTTTATCAAAGCTTCCATAGCAATTAACTACTTCTTCTCACTAATTTTGGTTTTAATGATTAATATACAACCTCCTTATATAATCCACGATTTTGTTTAAGATAATGTATTATTTGTACAATTCAACATGTTAAAAGAAGAATTAATTAACTTAATTGTATAATTTCATAAATGATAATATAAAATAATTAAATATTATTGTTTATAAATTGGTTAATTTATAATTGGGTTTATTTTAACTCAAAAGTAATTAGATATGGAAACCCAATAATTATTAAATGCAACCATTATGGGTTTAATGTGGGTTTTAAATATTAGTTTTATTATTACATTTACACTAATATGGATGATAGTAAACTTAATTTTGATAATTAATATAGATTTATTTAAATTTTCAATTCATCATATATTGAGAAGGATTAAATTTTTCTAAATACAAATTTACTGAAAGCAAGGTAGAAGAAAAAGTGCATCTTTTATGCCAAATTAAAATAAATCTATCAAGATTCTCAGATATATTCCTTACATCTTTTAATTTAACTTTTAAATCTCATATGTGTAATGCCCATTTTATATAATTTTTTATAAAAATAGGAAAACCTATCGTAACTAAGTTGTCAAACCAACAATGAAAATAACCATTTCTAATGTACATTACCATTATTAAGAAAAAACCATACACACATTCTAGACATTCTGCATTTACATCTTAGTATTTTGGCCCTACTCACAAACATTTTAATCATGAATGATCCTTGCAATTATCAGATTTTAATTGATATAATCTGGTCTCTTATTTTAGTTATCAGATTTTAATTTATATAATCTAATCTCTTATATTTCTTACTACTTGCCTTTCCCCAAGAGCCCAAGGGCCGAAGACCATTTCGGTTTTATCAATCCTAGCTGGCAGTTGGACTACTTCTAACTAATTTTGGTTTCTAATGATTAAAATACAGTCTCCTTATATAGGCCGCGATTTTGTTCAAGGTTAGGTATTATTTGTACAACTCGACATGTTAAAAGAATAATTAATTAATTTAATTGTTTAACTACATAAATGATAACATAAAATAATTAAATATTAGAATTTATTAAATATTAGGGTTTATTAATTAGTTAATAAATAATTGGGTTTATTTAAATGCACAGTGGCTAAATATGAAAACCTAATAATTCTAAGTTTAATGTGGTTTTTAAATATTAGGGTGACCAAATATGAAAACCCTTAAACTGAAAGGCATGACCCCATAATTGAATGTTCCTCACGGACTAGTGAAGGAGGTTTTAAGTTGATCGGCATAACATATACGTATTTGGTTATATTCGCAGAATCCATCCATAAAGAAAAGGACCTCATGCCTCTCACACTCATCAATTATTTGGTCTATGAATGGTGTGGGAAAGTTGTCTTTGGGAAAAGCTTTGCTCAGATCGCGAAAGTCTATGCAGACATGAATGGTGCCTTGTTTCTTAAGAATGAGAACAAGATTGGACACCCATGTGGTGTATTCGATAGGATAAATGAAACCAACCTGCTTGAGCTTATCGATTTTAGCTTTAATAACTTTACATTTGGAAGGATAGATACGCCTTTGCTTTTGGCAGGTAGCGATGGCATCGGGCCAAGTGTCGATGTGATGTTCAACAATGGCAGGATAAAGTCCGAGCATTTTAGAATAAGACCAGGTGAAAACATCACAAAATTCTTTGAATAACTTAGTGTAAGTATAAATTTCTTCCGGGGTGCATTATGCCCCCAAGATGATATTTTCTTTGATCCTTGGTTTACCAAAATGTTAATTTTGATGGTAGGGGAAATGTTGGCCATATTTATTTCTTCAAAAGCATCTGGTTTAGAAATGGGATTTTTAAATCAATCGACTTCATCATGAATGAAGTCTTTTGACTCCACAACATATTGGTCATGGGTTTGTTGCAGAAGGAAGTACACATGATGGTGCATATCATCCCAAGGATAATCATGGGGGGACTAGAGGAAGAAAGGCCACCTGATGAAGAGGAGCTAGCTGAGGCATCGTCATGAGAGACAAGTTTAACATACGCACTGTCAAGGCTGGGAGAGAGGTGACTAGTAGATGTGAGATCTACCGATGTTGAGACCAAAGTGTTTGTCGAAGAATGTTAAACAAAATCACAATAGGAAACATCTAGAGAGTCCCAATATATCGATCCCATGGATGACGACAGGTAGAGAATAGGAGCGGTACTATTCGTTATCTTGACATTAGGGGGAGGGATCACGATGGATGGTTGAAAGACCTTTTGTTCTAGCATAAGAGTGGGACAAGAACCCACAAGTAGAGGAGGGGTGGAATCACTACGAGTGGCCTCTAATTCGTGAAGCACTTGAAGTGTATCACAAAATTATTTGAGACGGGGACAACGATGAGAGTAATGGCCATAATTATCACATAAAACACAAGGGTGATTCGTGCGTAATGATTTGTTCTTCTTAGCTGAATTGGGTAAGGTGACACGGAACTTAGGAATATCATAATCAAGGAAGGTATCAGAGACCACATTCTTGATATGAGGGAGTTTAGGACAATTATTTGGGGCATGACCAACAACATCACACAAAGCACATGGATGAGGAGGCTTTGGCTTCTTAGGAGGAACTAGATTTGTTTGGGGTGCCTTGTCTTTGTTTCCCTTTTTCTGGGATTTTCCCCCCTCACTAGATGATTTCGCAACAAGAGTACGTTCTTATTGACATTGTCGTGGAGCTGAAGCAAAGGAAGGGGTAGGAACAATAGGTTCAATTGGGGTCAAAGCAGTGTAAGGTTTAAGTTGATCAGTGATCCGGATCTTGAGGGGAGGCCCCCAAGATCTAAAAGATTGAAGTGGATCTTGGGAGGAGAGACCCCCAAGATCTGAAAACTTGAAATGGATCTTGGGGTAGAGACCCCCAAGATCTGAAAACTTAAATTGCCAGAAGAAAAATAAGAGGAGAATGCCCAATAAACAAAACCACAAAGAAACTTTTTATTAAAACCGATAATAACTGTAAAGGCTACATTGTGGCGGACCATCTGTCCTTTTACAAAATGTGACTTGTTACTTATAGTATTTTTCCATTACAATACCATGGGTCAATTCCATGGGTGAATGAATACCATGGGTGGATTTTACAATACCACGGGCGGATGCCATTTACAATACTATGGGTAAATTCCATGGGTCAATGAATACCATGGGTGGATTTTACAGTACCACAGGCGGATGCCATTTACAATACCATGGGTAAATTCCATGGGTCAATGAATAATATGGGTGGATGAGTACCATGGGTTGATGCCATTTTCCATTCGGATCAATCAGGGGGAGTGTTTGCGAGAGGATCAATGTACCAGATTGGGATCCCCAAGGTAATGTTAAGTAAACTCAATGTAGCCATAACAGGTGTAGAATAAACTCTTAGGGGTGGAAATAAGAATGGTATCTAACTAGAAGGGTAATGACCTAGGGGAACTTCTCTGAGATGGTTAAGACCTAGGGAAATGGTTCTATGATGAAAGGACTAGGAGAGATACTAGCAGAAGGAAGGGTACCTTGAGGAGAAGTACCAAAAGGCTATGTTGAGTTGGGAACAATAAGTTGCAGAGGTGTTGGATATTGTGAAGGCATACCAGACCACTTATGGGCAACCTATGATTCTTGAAGCATGCAAACACTGAATGGACTAGGCTTAGAAGGAGTAGGTGGTGGACTATAATAAGCACCAAGCAAGGTAGAATCTTTGTAGACTCCAAGAGAGACATTGGTGAGGTACGAGACACTCTTATTTCTAGTCATCGATGAGATAATGGATTGAGGTGAAGTCTAAGACTTAGGATCATAGTACAACAATTGATCAATAGTGAGGATCTTTCCATTATGAGGGAAGCACATCTTACGCTGAACTGTAGATGTGACAATTGGCATAACATAGGTATAACTATGACCCAAAAGGATGTTATAATCTGATGGGGTATCTGATGAGCCTCATCATTGGGTAATTATATGGGCCTTAATTCACGTCCCAACTTAGTCAAACCAACTTTTCTCATAACGTATTACATGCTTTTGATTATATTTTGTTTATGAGGTGAGTTAGATTTGGATATTATGCTTTGTGGACTAATATGCATTGAATGCAGGATTAAAGGAGAAAATCAAGGAATTTTGGCAAAGACTAAGGTCAAAACTCGAATGGGACAAAGGAGAGGGATTGTAGGAGGTAAATCCTCCTCATTTACTACTCCTTAATTTGAATATTCCTCCATTCATCACATCAACTCGGAGTGCAAACAACCAAATCATGAGGACTAAAAGGTAGCTGAGCAAGTGAGAGACAAAGCAACAGTTTATCTCGAGTATGGGAGCCGAGCCTCCCTAATTTTAAGGAATTTGTTGGGGACTTCAAATGTATAAGTAGAGAGGCCTAGGACCTCAGTAGGATTTGGATTTTTATTGTAAAACTCTAATCTATTTTCGAGCTGCAAGACTTGTGAAAGTTCTATTGATGTAATTTGTTGTTTTGGTAATAAGAATGAGTTTTGTTTTGAGCCAACACTGAGTTAACTCAGAGGGCTGAAGCTCTTGGGTTAGGGCCCAACCCTAGCAGCCAAGGCTCCTATTTATTGTACATGTATGTTTGGTGTAGTTTCAAAGCTTCATTGTTCATTTGCTTTTTAGATGCATTTCCATTACATGCAGTGTAGATTAGATTGGTTGTTTAATAGTTTGCTTCCATTTGTGCCTTATTTAAAGTAGCAGGTTAGCAGGGATAAAAGGGATCAACACAAGGTTGTCAGTAGGTGTCTCAACCTCATTTCCTCCCTCTGGGATCATGACTTGAGGAAGGGACCCTTAAGCAGCCCCCAAAACATAGATTTCTAGTTCTTTTATGAGCTTTGGAGTTTGTTGTCTTTAATTAGTATTTGGTTAGTTTTGCAAGGTATATTTCCATTGTCATATTTTTCATCTCCATTTCTGCAATAGATCTCATGCATGCTTTCATTCCTTTCAACAACTTTCTTTATGCATAGTATAGGTAGTTGATTCATTAATTCTGCTTTTCTAGTTTATGAAAACGTATCTTGTTGCATAGCTTTTTGGAAGACACACATGTTTTATGCAGAGAAGGTGCTTCAGGAGGAGACTAAGACTGCATAGCCAGCAACCACCTTCCACTCCATCCACCTTATCCATCCCTTGTTTTCACCATCACCTTCACTAGTTTTTCTTCATTTTTCATAGAACTTCTTCCAAGGACATTAAGCGAATCTAGCCATCTATTATCTTGGATATTGACTCCTTAGTGATACTAGACCTTCCCCCACTCCATTCCATCCATCACACACCTTTCCTAGGCCTCCCATCACCCCCAACACCTCGCATTTAGCTCTCGGCTGTATCCTGTAGGTTTCCTGTAATTCCTACAGGATCATCCTGTAGGTTTCTAGTACATCATGTAGGTTTTCCTGAAACGGCCTGTTTTGAGACCAAATTGATGGAAAACCTCTAGGAAGTCACAAAAATCCTCCCAAGGGTCTTCTACACTATCCATCCATCTCATAACCCTTCCAGCCATCCTCAAACACCCTTAATTCACCTGCCACATCCACAAGAACAATTAGTTTGCATACTTGATTTTGCATAAAAAGACAAAAAGACAAAAACAGATTTAGTTTACTCTCTTTACTTGCACATTAGTGTTGTTTGATGTTTCTTACTTCTGCAACTTAGATAGCAGTGCTTGTTTCATGTTGATTTAACATTTCTTCTTAAATGGTTAATTAGGAAATGTGTGATTTAGCATTACATGTCGACCTTCTCCATTATTGCACTAGAGTAAATCTCTCTTAGAGTAGATTTACCTTTCTTCCATCAAAGAATTAAGCTTCTTCTGACTCCATAGAAGTCTGACTTGGAACCCCATTGGTCTCTCACCAGCTGAACAATGACAACAAGCAGAACAATCACTTTTACTTGTGCATACAACACTGTCACCTCCAAGTTTGTACGAACCCCAGGTTGATAAGTAAAGCCGGTAGCCCAGGAGTTGCAACATCCTTGCTGCAATACTGGAGTTCATCACTTTTTGGCGTCGTTGCTGGAGAGGTGTCTGAGTAGAATGTGATTACTACTTTCTTTTCTTCTATTTCTTGTCTCCAATATTATGCCATTAGTTTATTTCTGCAAAAGTAATCTAGTTGTTTCCTTTCTTCCATTTTGCATTTTCTTCTTTCATTTCCATTTCGCAAGCAAGATTTCAATTTAGCAAGTAGCTTTTTCATTCTGTTAGTAATTTTCATTCAATCAACAATTTCAATTCTGCAAGTACTTTCCAAGTTTGAAAAAAATACAAAACCAAACCAAAAATATTTCCTTTCATGCCTCGTAGGAATAGGGACAACTTAGGGAAATTTTTTCCAAATACCCCCACTGCATCAAACAACCAACCTTCCCTCTTCTTCGGTGGCTGTGAACTGGAGGAACCCTTAGGTGAGCAACCTGACATATTTGAAGAACCTACAGGGGAAGAAGAAGAAGAAGAACCCATTCCTACTGAACCAATGGCTGAAAACAAAAATGACAGAGGGAATAGAGAGAGAGTTGAGGGTGCCTTCCCCATCAAGGAAACCAATGGGGACATTAAGATGAAAAATATAAGCCCCTCTACCCTACCTCATTTCCATGGCTTGACCACAAAGGACCTTGACACTTTCCTATTTGAGTTTGTTGTTATATGCTGAACCTATGATTATACAAACGATGAGCAAAAGTTAAAACTATTTCCATCTACCCTTAAGGATGCATTATTGCGCTAGTTCATGGGTTTACCTGGAGATAGCATCACAACTTGGGCTTAGATGCAGTAGGCCTTTAACAACAAATATCAGGACTACTGTCGGTCAAAGGATACTAAAGAAGAAATTTTTAGGATGACCATAGGCAATGATGAATCCCTAGAGGATTACGAAGAAATATTCCAGCTTAGTTACAAAAGGGCCAGGTGCACACTTGACCCTGAGTCACTAAAGCTGGTCCTTCTTAGGGGAGTCAGGGAAGATCTTTTGGATACCTTACATTTGTTAGTAGGAGGAGATATCTACCAATTACCCTATGAGGATATCAAGATTGTCTTTAGAAACCATTCTAGGGCAGCTAGGAAAAAGGGTAGGGGTAGTCAACCTATGGTTAGTACATCATCTTCCAACTCATCCATAAAGGGTGAAATTGGAAACATGCTGGAAGATTTAAAAAGTGAGATGCTGCAAACCCTTTCCTTGCAAATGGATACTATGCACATTAAGAGGAAGCAGGAGTAGGCAGAGAGAGCCTTGGCCATTTTTTGTCCTAGATGCACCAGGAGGCATCCTAGGAATGAATGTCCATTGAACTCTATTGAATTTTGCTCAGTCTGTGAAGAAAACCAATCCACAGACAAGTGCCCTTCTTTGCCTAGACCCAAAGCTATATATCAAGGAGCTGAAGGGGTCATTGAGTAGCTCTGCTACATTAACCAACGGAGACCTCATGGGCCTAGACCATACTAGCAGGGCATGCAAGGGTCTTCCCATGCATATTACAACCCCAACCAAACCACAACCATACCTTCTTGGGGACCACTTGCTCATCCTTCCTGGTCTACACCCCCTCCTTGGTCCTTTGCATATCAGTATCACTCCCAGCCAGCCAGCTAGTCATTTCAACCTTATGCTCTGCCATAACCTCAGTGGAATACATCGCCCTAGGGGTGGAGGCCACAATACAACAATGCTCCCACTCTATTACCTCCACCACTTGCCCAACCACAACTCCTACACTCTGCTTCACCCAAGCAACCCCAAATGCCTGCCTAGCCAAATCCAAATCCAAACAACAGACATGCTCAATAAGTATACAATGGAGAGACATCATATCCAGCTTATGCTGTGGAAATCCAGGAGATTAACCGGAGATCTAGGAAAGTTCTCCCGGATAACCAACCTCCACACCCACCTAGGGAGGTTGAGGAAGAAAGAGAGGAAAGCAATCAAAAATTAAATCCACCCTTTCCTAAGAGATTAGCCCAACCACTCCAGCCTACCCTAGAAGAGACTGAACTTCTGGGAGAATTGAAAAATCTATGTGTAAAGGTTCCACTTCTCTAAAAAGATGTTCCTATTTACAATAAGTTGATTAAGGAGAAGTGCTTCAAGCATATAGGGAGGAGAAAAAGGGATGCCCCTACCATTAATGTCATTGGGAAGCTGTTCGACTTAATGCTGGGGCATGTAATCTGTCCAAAATATTTGGACCCTGGAAGCCCTATAGTGGATGTGCACATCAATGGCACCATCATCCCACACACTCTGATTGATCTTGGGGCTACCATTAATGTGATGACCAAGGACACAATGCTCAAGCTCAACCTCCAAGGTTCATTGAGGAAGACCACAACAGTTTTGCAACTTGCAGACCATTCCACAGTAACCCTTGACGGGATTGTGTAGGATGTGATGGTCTCCATTGACTCTTGGGAGTACCCTACAGATTTCCTAGTTCTCCAGCCTAAGGCTAATCTTACTGGTTATCCTTTCATCCTTGGGAGGCCATGGTTGGCCACTGTCGATGCTTACATTAGCTGCAGAGCTGGGAATATGATCATCAAGAATGGGCATACGTCCAAGCAGTTAGTCTTATACCCTCCTGCTCAACCTTCTCTAGAGCATGACTTACCTTTATGGTTGGAGGAGGAGGAAGAAGATGAAGTTTATTCCACCTAACTTTATACTTTAGAAGCAACCATGGGAGGAGGATAACAGGATGATGATGACTTGATTGAACACCTACTCCAAAGTCCAACTCCCAGTTCATTGCCCTTCGAAGAACCAGTAAAGGAAACCCAGAACAATCATCTAACTAAATTATGCTTGGCCGATTCCAACCCAATCCGTGTCAAAACCATAGAATTCGACCTAGATAGGAACTTGAAAATCAATCCATCTCTTTTTACTCTACAAGAAGAGAAGTTATGCAACATGCAAAAGGAAAATCTAGAAGCCTTCGTTTGGAGTTACAAAGAAATGAAGGGAGTACACCCCTCAGTGTGTACTCACCACATCTACATCAAAGAAGGTTGCAAGCCGGTTCGACAACCACAAAGGAGGATGAATCTAGCACTTAAAGATATAGTCAAAGAAGAACTGCAAAAATTTCTAGATGTGAGATTCATTTACCCTATCTCCGACAGTGAGTGGGTCTCTCCTTTGGTGTTAGTTCCCAAGAAAAATGGTAAGTGGAGAATCATTTTCCTCTACCCTTCATTGACCAAGTGCTAGATGGCTTGGCAGGGAAAAGGTTTTTCTCTTTCCTAGATGGATTCAGTACACCAAATCCAGATCTGCCTAGAAGACTAGGATAAAACCACATTCACTTGTCCTTGGGGTACTTTTTCCTATAGGGTCCTTCCTTTTGGCTTATGCAATTCCCCTGCCACTTTCCAGAGAGTAGTCTTGAGTATTTTTGCCAAATTAGTCCATGATGCGGTGGAGATTTATATGGATGATTTTATACCTTATGGCTGTGATTTTCAAGAAGCCCCGTCTAACCTAGGCAAAGTGCTACACAAATTAATTGAAATGACCCTGTCTCTCAGTCCTGAAAAATGTGAATTCTTAATGACTGCAGGGATCGCGCTAGGTCATTCAATATCTCAGGAAGGACTATAGGTGGACCTAAACAAAATAGCTATCATCCAAAGGGTCCCACCTCCTCAAAAGCAGAGGGATGTCAGAAGCTTCCTAAGGTTAGATGGATACTACCGAAGGTTCATAAAGGACTTCAACAAGTTGGCCTCTCCTTTATTTGGTCTGTTTGCCAAAGAATCTGAGTTTATATGGTTAAAAAGATGTCAAGAGGCCTTAGACATCCTAAAGGATAAGTTAACCACTGCACTAATTCTCCGAGGCCCAAATTGGGCCCTACCCTTTCATATTCATGCAGATGCCAACCCTAGGTCAGATATATGAAAACTGCCTTATGCTATCTATTTTATCAGTAAGAATTTATCAAAGGCTGAACTAAATTATAGAGTGACCGAAAATGAACTCCTGGCTATTGTGCATTCATTGAACAAATCCAAGCATTATATTACAAGCTATCAAACACTTATGCATACTAACCATGTTGTAATCAAATATTTAATGAACAAACCAAATGTGAATGCTCGAATTATAAGATGGTTACTTTTATTACAACAGTTTGATCTAACCATTGTTGATAAGTTGGGTAAGGAAAATTTTGTTGCAGACTTTTTGTCTAGAGTAAATTTTCCTGCAGGTGAAGAAGGAATGGTTGATGACTAGTTACCGGATGAGGACTTATTTGCTATTTAGTTCTCTCTCCATGGTTTACTAATATAGAAAACTATTTGGTATCAGCATAGTTCCCACCAAACTTGTCCTCCAAAGAAAAGAGCAAGATAGTAAGGAAGAGCGCCCCCTTCACTTGGATTGGGGGAAATCTCTTTAAACTTGGCCCAGATCAAATCTTGAGAAGGTGTGTCAGGGAGGAGGAAGTCTTTGACATCCTTCTGACCTGTGATGATGGGCCTTGTGGAGGTCACTTTGCAGCAAAGAGGACAACATTCAAAGTGTTACAAGCAGGCTATTATTGGCCCACTCTTCATTAGGATGTGAGAAAATATACTAGTCAGTGTGATCGGTGCCCAAGGATGGGAAGGCCTACTCCAAGAGATGAAATGCCTTTGCAGCCTCAAGCGACTTTCAAGCCATTTCATGAGTGGGGCATGGACTTCATTGGGCCTATTGACCCTCCTTCCAAGAAAAAATAGTATATTATTGTGTGCATTTATTATTTGACTAAGTGGGCTGAAACTAAGGCAATTAAAGTAGAAACAAAGGAGAAGGTGGCTGAGTTCCCAAGGGAGAATGTATTCTACAAATTTGGGTACCCTAGAGAGCTGGTCAGAGACCAAGGCAACCAGTTTACCTCCAACATGATTGAAGACCTACTCAGCCATCACATTATCAAGCATAGGACCTCCTCTCCCTATCATCCACAAGCTAATGGGCAAGTGGAGGTGACCAACAGAGCACTGGAGGGCATCTTAACAAAAGTTGATCCAAAATGGATCTTGGATAGACTTCTAAGTCTGAAGTGTTCCTGACAGAGGAAAATGAGAGTCCAAGGATGCTCTTGGAAATAGCCCCGTTGCATAGATCTTCTCATTCTGAATCTACTGCAACTTGAATGGACTAAAATGGACTTCGGATGATGAAGTTATTGCAAAACGAAGATTGCCTTTGTCCTTTGAAAAAGGAGACATTTCTTCTAAAAATGGCCTAAAAGGCTCTTTGAGGAAATCACATCGCAAAAGGCCAAAGGGAAGGACTTAACGCAAGGGTTGAAAGGAGCCTCGATTGCGACTTCCAACTTATCGCATCGGAGGTAGGCCTTCACCCGATATTGGGACCCCAGATAAGGCGACATGCAATTAGCAATTGCGATATCGGCGATCAGGGTGATCGACGATCGGAGGAGCAGAGGCATAGACCCTGCCGATGCAATATGCGAGGTGCGATATCGATGATCAACAGATCGACGGATCGACGGTCGGCATAGCCAAAGGGCAGACCCCCGAGGCCGTCGCGATTGTGATGTGCGATATAGCGCTGGGGCCGATATCGATAGGCCGATATCGGCGATCGGTGATCCTTGATACCAAGGGCCGTTGGCACAGTGCGATTGCGATTAGCGATTAGGGTGCGGACTTGATAGGGTTTATAAATGCAACTCTATAAATTTTGAGTTCCAATATAAAAGTGTTTTAAGGTTTTTTCTGTGTATTAGCGCATTTCCGTTATAAAACCGAAATAAAAAGGAAATCCGTGGTAAGCGGAATTTCGGGCGGGCCTCTCGCAGTAAGTGGTATTGGACGGGCTCCACCCGATCCCATACACTGGCCGACACATGGCATGGTGCAGGAGAGAGAAAAATTCCTTTTCGGGCGGGTAATCTCTGTGCACATAAGCTACCCGAAATGGCTGTCAGCCATTAGATCGGAGATCACCCAGATCAACGGTGGGCTTACGACAACCATAAAAGGGCGGACCCGATAGGGATTATGAGCGTGATTTCATAGAATTTGAAGTTCGAGATTTTGCGCCCAATAGTGTATTTCTAGTAAATCTCTATGTATTGGAATTTTGTTCCATTTTCGGGTTTTCGCTTGAAGGAAGGCCCCGATTCCTTTGTAACTGTTGCTGATCATTGCGCCACGCTGCAAGTGGGTGTTTTATAGACAATGATGCATTTGTAGCGCAGAGAGAGCCACAATGCCACAGAGCCAGATGGCCAGTCAAAGAGACAAGGAGAAGAAGAAGCCGCAGAGCCGTAGAGGAATGATTTCATGTAGAGAAATGGTTGGGGAAGCTGTAGAGCTGGAAGGATGCCTCAAAGAAGCCAGAGAGCATGATTGAGCGGGAGGCACAGACAATTGAGGTAGTTTTTGGGAGTCGCTTGGAGGTCGAGTGAAAAACCAGAGAGCTAAAAGTCGCTGGAAGGTTTCCTAAGAGTCACTCGGAGGTCAAGAAAATTACAGAGGCACGCAGAGGCTGAGAGAGAGCTCAGAGAAGCTAGAGCTAGAGCCGAGAGCTAGAGCGAGAGCCAGATCCAGAGCTAGAGCTAGAGCCAGAGCCAGAGCCATGAGCCAGAGCCAAGATCCAGAGCCAGAGCCAGAGCCAGAGCCAGAGCTGAGAGCTAGAGACAGAAAGCCGGAGAGCTTCAGAGCTAGGGATAAGATGGTGTTCTAAGCCCATTGTGTTCTGTGTAAACCAGTGGAGTTGAGCGTGGAGCTTGTAAAAGGACTTTGCCATAATCCCAGAGAGCATAGTTGAGTTGACTAGAGCTCAAGGAGACGTAGCCCAAGAGTTTTGGGTGAACTCCATATTATATTGTTGTTTTGTGTGTTTGTGTTATTGCTGCATTATTTACTATCACATGTATTTACATATCAGCATAGACAACCGAATTTAAAGCGCTAAACAGTTTTAAAACAAACATAAGCATACACCTATTTTAAAACACTTATTAATTCCACAATTGGTTAATCATAAGGTCTTGGGAATATTTAAGCTTTGGAAGTGGGAGAGGTTCTTGTAAGCTTGACAAGAACCCTTTAGGCCCCATTTTTAGATCAAAAGTGGTAAGTAGCAGTAGGAAGGATTGGGTAGATAGACTAGTTGAGGCCACCTGGGCCTATAATACCACATGGAAGACCACCACTGGATTCACACCCTATGAGTTGCTGTATAGGAAAAAGGCCTTGTTGTCCATTGAATTTGAGTATAACACATTAAGGATGGCATCCCAACTAGATCTGGATCTCAGCAGTGCACAGAAAGAGAGATTGTTCCAGTTGAATGGTTTGGATGAATTCAAAATGCAGGCCCTCCTACATGCAAAGGTAGTTCAACTTCAGAGGACGATCTGGCATAATAAAAATATCAAGGAGAAGAAATTTCAGGAAGGTGATTGGGCATTGCTATATGATTCTAGGTATAAAGAGTTCAAGGGCAAGTTAAGGACAAGATGGCTAGGACCTTATGTTGTGGAAAGATGATATGATAATGGTTTAGTGCAAATCAGAACCATAGATGAAGAGGCCATTCCTTTGCTTGTTAATGGACACTGATTGAAAATTTACAAGAGACCTTTATCAAAACAAGAGTTCATTGATGATATCAATAAAACAGTGATGATCATGGAGCAAGTTCCAGATCCTCCCTCATCAAATCACTGAGAAAAAAGAAAAAAAGAATAAGGACTCAGGTGAAAACCTCCATGAGGTGCCTAAGTCCCATCATTGAGTTGAAAACCTCTTGAGGTGGTTCAGTGGTGTCAAAACAAAAAAGGAGAGAATAAGAAAGACACCTGGGTGAAAAACTCTCTTGAGGCACCCAGGGAAAACAACTAGGGTGAAAACCTCTCATAGGCAGCCTAGTTGTTTTTCAAAAAAAAAAAAAAAAATTAAATCATGAAATTTCCATTTGCAGGTCAGCAAGAAGGATGGTCAAGGAGAAAAGGAGGATCACCAAGAGACCCCTGTCACTCACATATTTATTTTTCCACTCATTACCATTCATTCCTCCATCATTTTTGTCATTTTTTCCACTCTATTGCTTCAAATTAAAAAGGGACTGTGTTTTCTACAGGATCCCCTGAAAACCTACAAGATGATCCTATAGGAATTACAATGATCTAGAAATCCTACATGAAGAACTCCTAGGGGAAATGAATGACTTGCTAGGCCAATAAAATTCACCCTCTTCATCATCAATCACCACACCTTGTCCACCATCATCACCCCTGCACTCACCATTAATAATAAAAAATAAAAAAATTATCAGTTTCAAGAGTATTTTTTTTTCCAGTCTTCGAAAAAAGGGAAACAGGGAGGAATAAAGAGCATCACCTGAATATTCCTTGCTATCCATACTCCTATTCCTTTTCTTCATCCATGTCACCATCCTCACAATCCCAGCAAGAAGAATGATTAAAGAGTTTTAAGGGAGAAGCAGCTACAGGACATCATGTAGGAAATCCTGTAGCAGCCTATCCCACAGAATACCAATCATACCAGCAAAAAGCCTTCAACATGATGTTCCAGGAGCTCCAAAGAAGCAACATCATATCTTCAACCACAAGCACGTGCACAAACAAAGAAGTCATTAGCAAACAACAAGAGGAGGAAGAATAATAGCATGCAACAAGTACACACAACAACACCTCTGGTCTTCAACAACTAGAGCATAGCATTGGAACCACAGCTGAGTATCCTGCTCGCTCTCTCATATGCATCATGTAGTCAAAAAAATGTAAGGGTTATGAGATAGTTGGTTTATAAGTGAAAAGGTGGCCAGTTAACTTGGCCACCTTCGTTCAATTAACACATACACAACAGGTTGTCCTCTCACACGTGGCTGCAGTTAACTCAAAGATAGAGAAGGAGTAGGAAAAAAGTGGTTAAAACTTTGGATGCATAAGATGGGAGCTGATTACGAGGAGTGGGGAATGATGAGGTGGTAGTGGAGACCAACGGTCCAAAAATGGAAACGTAGCTTTTCTGGCAGCACACCACCTCACCCTGAATCACCATAAGAGGAAATAAAACATCGGTCCCATGCATTCATGCATTTCAATTCCTTGAAACACACTCTCTCTCAGGTCGCTCTCATACTCAGGCAACCCACTAGAAGCAAAAACTCCATGGTTTTACTGCACAGGAATTCCTACAGGATCATGCACAGGAATTCCTACAGGATACACAGAGGCTGTCTATAGGATTGGCAGAGAAGAGTTTAGAAGGGATATCACGGGAGTTGGCCACTGCAAACAATATAAAGAGGTAGGCTTTGTAATTACATCCCTCCTTGCAAGTAATTGAACCAGAAATCCTCTAAGTTTGAGTGAATTTAGCAACCGTGTAAGGGAATTACATACACAGTCATTTTTGTTTTGGTTATGCATTTGAAAATTTCAAACCTCTCATCTCCTCAAACTTCACCAACAAGATGATAGGAGGGTTTAATAGGAGGGATCCCACCAACACTGTGAGAATCCAACAACACCCCCAAGTGCTTGAAATCTTCACTAGACATAATTGGATGGGGTTTTTCGAAAAATTCAGAGGGTATGATGATGAGGTGGCTCAAGAATTTTGTCTCTCCCTCACTCCACTCTCTAGAATCCATGCCACTATTGTAATAAGGGGCCTCTCTATAGATCTCACCCTTGAGCTCATCAATAGAGTCACAACACTTCCCTTAGGAATACCATGGAGGAAAGAAGACAAAGGAGATAGCCTGCCAAAAGAAAATTATTTTTAGAAGGTGAGGAACCCACAGAGGAAAAAAATGGAGTAAGGAGGGAAAGTATGCCATACACATGGAATGAGGTAAGCTACCAACTGATCAAATACATCTCATGTGAGGGTAGGTATATTGTGGTCTATGGCTATCATTTTAGGATCCTTGAAGAATTGAGA
Organism: Pinus taeda; assembly: GCA_000404065.3. NCBI lineage: Eukaryota > Viridiplantae > Streptophyta > Pinopsida > Pinales > Pinaceae > Pinus > Pinus taeda. The sequence goes on along the minus strand of APFE030401458.1, from coordinate 8,544 downwards.
TTTGGAGCAGAAACATCCCCTCACCAAAGGCTCAACATACCATACTTCCTGCTTCAATCACTCATAGACTCAAGCATCAAAGTGAAGGAGGGAAATTCCCAACAGTTAGCTCACCACGGGTTAATTAGGATCCTTATAGAATATGCCCTCCAGAACCTCAGAACCCCTATAACATGGTCAGATTTCAGAGACATGCAAGTAGAGGATGACATCAAAGCTCTCACATATGATGTTAGTCCTACTGTTAGTGAAGAGGAAGTAAAGTAAGAAGAGGAAGATACAAAAGGAGATGAGGATGAGATGGATGAAGAAGGAGACGACACAAAAGAAAATGATGAATATGAATAAGAAGAGGTAGAAGAGAAGGAGGATGTTAAGGAGGAAACTGATAGAGATGATGAAAATATACATGAAGAAGAAGACAGGAAGGACATAGAGGAAAAAGGCAATGGGAAAGAGGGGACAAAAAACAAGGAGGAGTCACCTAGGCTGTCTCCAGAAAATACTAAGAGAGAGGCAACAACTTCCCTCACCGCTCTTAGCACCCCAATCAAGCAAAAAGGAAAAAGCCAGAGGCAGATCCCATTATATTTCAGGACAAGAAAAAGCACAAGAATAAGATAGAAAAAATCCCAAACATCAACCAAAATTCCTATTGTGATTGAAGAATCCCCTAAAAAAGAGGATAAAATGCCTTCCCCTAAGTCCCCTATCACCTATGTAAGAAGGCCTACTACTAGATCAACTTCCTCAAAGGGAAAGGCAATCCTACAGGATACACAACAAAATTTATAGGAAGCAAAAACAATCCTACAAGATACTCTGCTGAACCTATAGTGGGCACAAAAATTGGAAAGGAAGGTAGGGGAGTAACAAGAAACTAAATAAGAGGACCCAGAGACAAACCCAACCTAACCTAGAGTCCTATTACTGGTTTATTGAAGGAGGTAGGGTCATACCCCAAAAATTTTCCATCCCACTGTTCTTCAAGCTTGAGAAGGAGAGGGCTAGAACTCACTGATGGATGCAGATCACCAAATTAAAGGGGGTGGAAGACATTGGGCACATGGAAGAGAAACTCAAGGAGATGGGTAGAGAGCTCAGTGGATTGAGGGATAGAGAAGCTATAATGAGAAATCAGGTAGAGACAGAAAATGCATGGTTGAGGGGACAACTGCAGGAAAGAGAGAATCAATTGGCATGTATGCCCAGTCTCTCTTTGGAAGCAATCCAGTGTAGGATTCCAGCTAAATCCTATGCTATCTACCTTAAATAACAATGGTTTCAGTTTCAGATTAAGACCCTAGCACAGAGAGGCACCATGCCATTTCAGGACTACAAGTAGTTTATTGATCTTTGTGATCAAAGTACACTAGAAGATAGGGCCAACATGGCTGAGTTTTATTTGCACAACATGGCCCTCACAGACATGAATACATGGGACCCTAATGCCAAGCTAGGAGATTTACAATTAATGGCTTTGGAATCATGGATGAACCATGAGGAGTCAAGCGCTGCAGAGATGAAAAGGATATTGGCAAGACAACAAACTGAACCTCTTGGGATCAGAGCTGAACAATCAAATCCCATGGCCCTCATCAATACCCATAATTTTATTGCAAATGATCCTCAGTTGGCACCTAGATATCTTGTTGCCTAAGAGCAAGCAATTTCACATTTTTAAGACATGTTTAGGTTTCTAGGAGATGATAGCATACATGCTTGCCTGAGGAGATGGAATACACTGCCATACAACTTAAAGATAAGAGAGTATCACTTTCCTCAAAGGTTGAGAGAGGCACTCAATAGGACACTTATGTATAAGCAAACTATGCAAAGGTTGAAGGTCAATTGGATAGGCCTAAAACTCAGTCCACCACTACTCTCAGGGATGCTAGAAGGGAGAAAAGAAGAAGAAGAAAAGAGGCAGTGGGAGGAGGTAGAAAAGAAAGTAGGCTTCTATGAACAAGAAGAGGAGACCACAACAGAGGCATGGGATGTCAAAGAGGCCACTAGAGGCATGAAGGATATGAATATTGATTAAGTTGCTCAGAGGATGAGCAACACTTTTAGTAGGGGGTGATGATGAGCCTCATCATTGGGTAATTATATGGGCCTTAATTCACCTCCTAGCTTAGTAAAACCAACTTTTCTCATCACTTATTAGATGTTTTTGATTATATTTTTCTTATGAGGTGAGTTAGAGTTGGATATTATGCTTTGTGGACTAATATGCATTGAATGCAGGATTAAAGGAGAAAATCAAGGAATTTTGGCAAAGACTAAGGTCAAAAATCAAATGGGACAAAGGAGAGGGATTGCATGAGGTAAATCCTCCTCATTTACTACTCATCCATTCGAATATTCCTCCATTCATCACATCAGCTTGTAGTGCAAACAACCAAATCATGAGGACTAGAAGGCAATCGAGCAAGTGAGAGACAAAGCACTAGTTTATCTCGAGTTTGGGAGCCGGGCCTCCCTAATTTTAAGGAATTCATTGGGGACTTCATATGTATAAGTAGAGAGGCCTAGGACCTCAGTAGGATTTGGATTTTTATTGTAAAACTCTAATCTATTTTCGAGCTACAAGACTTGTGAAATTTCTATTGATGTAATTTGTTGTTTTGGTAATAAGAATGAGTTTTGTTTTAGCCAGCACTGAGTTAACTCAGAGGGATGAAGCTCTTGGGTTAGGGCCCAACCTTAGTAGCCAAGGCTCCTCTTTATTGTATATGTATGTTTGGTGTAGTTTCATAGCTTCATTGTTCATTTGCTTTTTAGATGCATTTCCATTATAAGTAGTGTAGTTTAGATTGGTTGTTTAATAGTTTGCTTCCATTTGTGCCTTATCTCAAGTAGTAGGTTAGCATGGATAAAAAGGATCACCACAAGGTTGTAAGTAGGTGCCTCAGCCTCACTTTCTCCCTCTGGGGTCATGACTTGAGGAAGGGACCCTTAAGCAGCTCCAAAAACACATATTTCTAGTTCTTTTATGAGCTTTGGAGTTGTTGTCTTTAATTAGCATTTGGTTAGTTTTGCAAGGTAGATTTACATTGTCATATTTTTCATCTCCATTTCTACAATAGATCTCATTCATGCTTTCATTCCTTTCAACAACTTTATTCATGCATAATATAGGCAGTTGATTAATTAATTCTGCTTTTCTAGTTTATGAAAATGTATCTTGCTGCATAGCTTTTTGGAAGACACACATGTTTTATGCAGAGCAAGTGCTTCAAGAGGAGACTTAGATTGCATAGCTAGCAACCACCTTCCACTCCATCCACCTTAGCCATCCCTTGTTTTCACCATCGCCTTCACTAGTTTTTCTTCATTTTTCATAGAAATTCTTCCAAGCACATTGACTGAATCTAGCCATCTATTATCTTGGATATTGAATCTTGAGTGATCTTAGACCTTCTCCCACTCCATTCCACCCATCACACACCTTTCCTAGGCCTCCCATCACCTCCAACACCTCGCATTTAGCTCTCGGTTGTATCTTATAGGTTTCCTGTAATTCCTACAGGATCATCTTGTAGGTTTCTAGTACATCCTGTAGGTTTTCCTGAAACAGGCTGTTTTGAGGCTGAATTGATGGAAAACCTCTAGGAAGTCACTAAAATCCTCCCAAGGGTCTTCTACACCATCCATCCATCTCATAACCCTTCCAGCCATCCTCAAACACCCTTAATTCACCTGCCACATCCACAAGAACAATTAGTTTGCATACTTGATTTTGCATAAAAAGACAAAAAACAAAAATAGATTTAATTTAGTCTCTTTACTTGCACATTAGTGTTGTTTGATGATTCTTACTTCTGCAACTTAGATAGAAGCATTTGTTTCATGTTGATTTAGGATTTCTGCCTAGCATAGCTTCTTAAATGGTTAATTAGGAAATGGTGTGATTTAGCTTTACATGTCGACCTTCTCCATTATTACAGTAGAGTAACTCTCTCTTAGAGTAGATTTACCTTTCTTCCATCAAAGAATCAAGCTTCTTCAAACTCCATAAAAGTCTGCCTTGGAACCCCAGTGGTCTCTTGCCAGCTAAACAATGATGACAAGCAGAACCATCACTTTTACTTATGCATACATAACTGTCACCTCCAAGTTTGTACGAACCCTTGGTTGATAAGTAAAGTTGGTAGCCCAGGAGTTGCATCATTCTTGCTGTAATACTGGCGCTCATTAGCATCAATGACTTCAATGTCAATAGAGATAGTCTTTCCAGTAATAGTGATAGGATAATTGCGATATAAGCCCAGGGGATGTGAGGGATGAACGTCCCAAGCACGGAGAGTGATGGTGGAAGGAGACAGGTCAGGTGAACCAAGTTGCTTCCAAACACTAGCCACCATCACAAAGGTGGATGCACCTTCCTCTATGATACATCACTAAAAAGTGGCGTTTCTTATCGAGACTGGTATTTGAAATGCAACGGATGAAGGTAGGGGAGGATGTTCTGACCTTTCAATGTTAAATACAATCATATGATCATCATGGGGATCCACAACACCCAAAGCAGAGAGTAGAGATTTTCATTGGGATGGGAACATCTAGAGGACTTCCAACATTAACATGGTAGCAGGAGACTATGCCAAGTCATCTACTATGCTATAGGTATGGGCGGCTTTAGTAGAAGCAACGTTTCTATGTAATGGAACTTTGGGCATGTTAGGGATAAATCCTACCTTAGGAGGAGGGATCTATAAGGTACCACTGGATGATGACAGAGGCTTGGTGGAAACTTGGGGTTGGGATTCAGTCGTTGACTTAGTGGGTGGCTTGTCATATTAGCGCGATCGAGTCTCAAGGTTGACTTGTTTGGTATTGACCTCGTAAGAATTCATCATCATAATTTGATAGTAATTGTGACAAGATGGTGGAGGTGGGGGAGATGCATGACCTTGTGTAGGTTGAGCAACAAGATACCCTTGGTGAGGAAAAGGATTGGTAAGCACAACCAGTTGAGATGAAGCAGGAGGAGGAGAAGGAGAAATGGGTTGCTGTCCTCTAGAAGTAACTGCTTAAGCTTCCTATGTTTGACGCATATGAGGGAAAAGGGGACACTCATTAGTATAATGGCCATATACGACACAAAAGGCACAAGGTTTGTTTGTACGAAGACCCTTATTTTTCTTGGGTTTTCCTCCCTATTGCTGGGTGTGGGATTAGGATAGTTTCCCTGAGGTGCATTAGGTGGTGTACCTTGGCTACCTTGATTACCTTGAGATTGCTAGTTCTAGTTACCTTTTTCCTTGTTCCTTTCTTGGGGTTGGGGGGATTGATAGCGATCTACTAAGCATACACTTGACCTTGTGGAGGAGGTTGCTACTTGTAGGTTTCAATCCCGTACATAAATTACCTGCATATGAATTCTAAAACACAGAAAATAAACAATGCGAGGGAATAACACATAAAACACATATACACAGAGATTTTGCCCTGGATCCCAAAATCAAGACTACCAGCTTGATTTTTCATTATGTTCCTTCAATGTTATAATACATATTTATACATGCCGAAGCATCCAATACCATGGACCGAAAACCATCGTGTCCAATACCATGGATCAAAAAACCATCGCGTCCAAAAAACATGTGCGAAAATCATGCACAAAACCATAGGTGGGTCCGCCCAACCTAACATAGGGTCCAAAACCAAAATTTTATGGGGCGCTGCCCCGGACCCCATAAAGTGGGGTTATGGGTACACCTCAAACCCCCTATGACCCCCCCCCGACTACACAATCGACACAACAAAGGGGGGCTCTGCCCCCCCCCAAACCCCTCGGTTAACTACGTGGGCTAGTCGTGAAAATAATATAACACAACCCAACATTTTCCCACTTGTTGTTTTCTTTCCACAGGGGGTTGCAAGAGAGCTTAGTCATTTTTCTAGCCTCGAAACGCCCATTGTCTCTCTACACCAAGAGAACTTCTCAGAGCTCACAGATTTTGTCATGGAACCACTGCTGATTAGAGCAGAGCCAGAGGACCCCACATCATTGATATCCGCCCACCAGCACCTAGCAACCAACTCTCAGGCTCTGTTAGAGTACATGGATTGGCACGCTCAGGCCATAGCACACTTTGAGGATATGGAGCGATTATTGGGGGACAATTGTGTTCATGCTTGCATCCGTAGGTGGAACACATTGTCCCACAACCTCAAAATCAGGGAATACCACACTCCAAATAGAATGAGGGAGGCCTTGGCACGAGTGCCTCTCTACAAAAAGTCAATGTAGAACCTCTAGGCCAGCTGGATAGGCCTCAAGTTAAGTCCACCTTTGCTTTTGGGATTGTTAGAAGGAGGCACAGAAGAAGAAGAGCATAAGCAGTGGGAAGAGGTGGAAAGGAAGGCCGAATTCCATGACAGTGAAGAGGATACTACTTCAGAAGCCTGGGATGTGAGGGAGGTGATCAAAGCAATTAAGGACGAGGATCTGGACTAGTTGCTCAGAGGATGAGCAACCCTTTTAGCAGGGGGTGATGATGAGCCCCAAATTGGGTAACTTATTGGGCTCATTTTGCCTAATTATCCTTGTTCAGTCCTTGTTCAATCCTTCATTTTTCATAGCTTATGCATTATTTTTTAGTATGTTTATGTCTTTTGTACGAATAAGGGTGGTCACTCTTCCTAGGTGGCTAACACGTGCTTATTTCAGGTTTTTTGACACATGTTGGAGCAAAACCGAGCAATCATGGGCTAGATGATAGCCAATCTTGAGGTTAGGATTCGTAGGGGGGTTGTCTATGACATTAAATAGCCCTTCCTTGGGATCTTCACCCCCAACTCCGAGGTCCAAAGGCCACCAAAAACAGATCTTGAAGGCAGCTAAGCAGATTTTGGAAAAGGGACTGTCTACTAACAGTTTGGATAGCCAAGTCCCATAGATTTAGGAGGCCAGCTAGGGTCCTCGTGGTGTATAAATGATAAGGCCTCAGCCTTCGTAAGGGACTTTTGAAACCATTGCATATTTTGCACTACAGTGCTGTCAGCTTTAGCTTGTTCTCTTGTAGACATTTTGACATAACTTTTGACTGATGACTATTTTTTGATAATGATAAGCAGTCCGATTTTATATCAACTCTGAGTTTTCTATAGGAGCCGTAGCTCTCAGGGTTGGGCCCAACCTGAGAGCCTAGGGTCTCCTTTATGTACTGTTATCTTTCCTTTATGCATTGTTGTTTTCCTTTTATGCATTTGCAAACGTATTTATGTTAGGCAGATTTAGTTGTGTTGATTAACTAGGTCACTGTTTATGAATAGAATTGCTTCAGATGTTTAGAATAGATTGGTAGGATAATAACAGGGAAAAAAGCTCTAGAAAAGGGTCAACAACACTTTCGGTTTCACCTCTTCCTTATTGGATCAAGGGCTGGAATTGAAGTAACTGTGCTGTCCCAAACAAAAACACTAGTTTGCTTTACCATGCAATCCTTAGTGTACTGTTTCCATTTGCAGAAGTTGGTTATGTGTTCAGATCGCTAAAATGTTTCATTGCATGGTTGATATATATGGTTCTCTTTCAAATAAAGCTACTGTTCATTCACTTTATTGTTAGTTAGATTAGATTAGCTAGGACTTTGATTACTTGCAAGACTTTGTTGATTCAGTTGAATGTACACAGTGTAGGGCATCTCTACCACTCTTTCATCCATCTAAGCTTCATCAAAGCCATCTGTTCCATCTCCTAGCTAGGTTCCTCGTCTCACATCTGTCCTCTTGCCCACGTAACCCTACCTTTTTGTGCAATCATTGTTTCAGCCTTCTTTGAGCCAATTCATCCTTCTAAACCTTCTTACCACTCCATCGACCAGTCCCTGGGCCACTTCAGACTCCTATCCTACCTCCATATCCATTCATGCATCTTCCCTTACGCACCCATCCTCCAAAATCCAATTTTTAAACATCTTGTAGAAATTTCTGAACATCCTATAGAAATTCCTGAACATCCTGTAGAACCCCTACAGACTTCCTGTAGAAGCTCACAAATGAGGTTTCTTGATAGCCAAACTTTGTGAAACTCTCTGGAAGGGTGTTAGGGACTCCTTAGACCCTCTCTGAACCTTCCCGACCTCTTCCAAGCATTTCTCCTCCTTGATCCACCCCTGCACAGTCAAAGAAAAGTGAAAGCATATGCATGATGAAACTGACAACTTAATAAAAAATACAAAAAGATGTTTTCTTCAGATATAGGTTGTCTAGACACATGTATTTTACCTTCATAGAAGTAATGGCATCTCTTTTAGTAGTTTGCATTCTCTTCTTTGCGTCATTAGGACTAGCTGGTAGAATTAGGGTTTGCTAGGGTTTGCGCTTTCCTTCAGTTTTTTAATCTCTTTTCGCAAATAGATTAGCTTCCTTCGAGTTAGCTTCCATCCATCAATTAAAAAGCTTCTTCTAAGAGCTCATAGAAGTTGGCTTAAGCTCCTAGCGGACTCGTGCCAACTGACCAAGTGACAGCTGCGGCAAGAGCTAGTACTTGTGCATACAACACCGTCGCTTCCAAGTTTGTTACGAACTACC
>APFE030401452.1:0-11900 GCA_000404065.3 Pinus taeda | reverse complement strand
AGAGTTCCACATTTATCATCAGAAGATCACGTTGTATCATCCATAGGCTAATGGGATAGTTGAGGCCTTTAATAAGATCTTGGAGAATGCACTGACAAATATTTGCAACATGCAGTGGAATGATTGGGATGTATGCGTGCCTGCAGCGTTATGGGCGTATAGGACTACTTGCAAAAAGCTAACAAGTCAGACCCATTTTCGATTAGTCTATGGCGTAGAAGTTATTATGCCTATGGACTATATCATGCCTAGTCTATGCATAGTAGCTTTCACAGGCATGGCGGATCATGGAGCCTTGGAAGACCGGCTCATGTAGCTAATGGAGCTCGAAGAAGACAGATTCTTAGCGAGATCCCATCAGCAAGTACAAAAGGAACATGAAAAATCATGGCACGATCGACACATCAAGTTGTGCACATTTAAGGTAAATGACTTGGTTTTATTATATGATAGTAAGTTCACAAAGTTTCCAGGCAAGTTTTAGATGCACTGGTTGGGGCCATATGTCATCAAAGAAATTACAGATGCAAGCACAGTTCAACTCATGAAGCTAAATGGAGAACCTTTTCTGGGATGGGTGGATGGAAGCCGATTGAAGCCATATAGAGGAGATTCAACTCCATGACTTTATGATGGAAAGATAGTCTTAACGCTCTAGGAAGCTACAAGAGAGCGCGAGACTATAAAATACACTACCAAGATTAAAGGACTACGCGGTAAGCAAACTGCGCACAAAGGGTGACATTATAGTATGAGAAGCATCACAAAGGGAGTTGCGCTATGAAAGAAGATACCGTGCAACATAGCCAAAAAGTGATCATTAGAGTCAATGTTCATGATTTGACAGCCAGGAGACGGTTAAGATGAGTGGGTGGCCAACATTTAAGGTTAAAATATTTGAAGATGTGTCACTGAAACAACATTAATGATCGAATTTTGGGGGGAACGGTCGGATTTGAATTCAAAATCCCCTATAAATTACGTGTGCCAGTTCAACAATCAACACTTTGCACACTTAGACTTTTTGAGCCAAGTTTTCTATTGCTTATGAGCCGCCCGTTCTTTGAGGATTTGGTCGCGAGCCTTATGTTTGCCAATTTGCCTGAGCTGAAATAGAAATTTATCCCGGAAACCATGTTGGGTCCGAGCCTTGTTGAAACTGTGAGCACTAGGGGAGACATTGCATCCGAAGGAGTTGCTCCAGAGGTGCTGAGTATGGAAGCTCTGGCTCCTATGCCTATGGCACTGAGGTCGTGCAGGCTGAGGCCCACCCCTTTTAAAGAGACCCAAAAGCCAAAGAAAGACAAGTAGAAGTGGACAATGCCAGTGCGCAAGTCACCGAGGAAACATGTAGCCGCCTTGAAGCAAAATAAAGAGAAGCAGCCTCAGAAGGTTGTGGATTTGGAAGGTGAATAGGGCACTAAGGATATAGATGTTGAGGGAGTGGAGCCCATCACTAAATTGCCTAAATATATCCCTCCACGGAAAGGGAAGATGAAGGTCCCCAAGGACCCAAACTTGGACAAATTCCTCATTCACACGCCCTTATTTCCAGAGAAAATAACTTTTGAAGGATGAGGCTTGCATGGGTTCCCCTATTAAAAATTGAGGATTGGGACCTAGCTGACCATGAGCAGTTCCCTCACCTCACGAAAAAAAATTAGATGAGGCACGTGTATTACTGAGACTCAGGTTTCACTAAGTTAGATACAGTTGAATGGATCCGCAGAGTGGAACAATCCAGGTTGTTGAAACTGTTGTGGGTTCCCTACTACCACTGCACTAATATGGGTGCTTATGGCTTGGCGCACCTATACCCATCATGTATTTTCTCATCCATAGGATCACACACTCGCTGCATGAGGGTTTGAATATGGCCAAGGAGTTTGGAAAAATGACAAGCAAGAGAAATTTGGTAGAGAAGATGAAGAAGAAGTTTGAGCTTATCAAGAAGTGTTCACTTGTATGGGCCTGATGCAGGTTCAGAGGTGATTTAGCCAAGCAAATACCAGTACTACTAGCCCTTTCAGCAAAAATCCACAAAGCGCGGATTGAGGTCTCACCCGAAGTAGTATGGGAGGCTGCTAGAACCAAATTTCCACACCGTGGGGATGTCTGATGAGCTTCTGGAGGTCTGTGGTTTAACCCTACACACACGTTGCTACGTACACTTGTTATTCCTTCGCAACCTATGAGGCTGCTTCCACGCAGCCCTACTCAGGGTGCAACCCATATTATACCCAAGTTCCTTGCTATTTAATCTGTTATTACTTGATTACTTCACTTATTTATGTAAGGCTATTGATTTTTACAGCATATCTAGCAATCAGATCAATGCACACGATAAATAAAATAGTATAAATTTAAATAAGGCAGTCCACTAGCAGATACACAGAAATAGAAATCAACTTCTCTTTATTATTCTTCGATCAAGATTACAGAATCAACACTGCCCTGTGCACTCAGCTATAGGGGTTTGCGCACTCAAGTATGGAGTCTTCTAGACCTCTACGCACTCAGTTGCAGATCCTCTTCCTACTACTACGACCCAATACCCATGGTCCACATAGCATGGGTAGGCTGACATGACATTACATTACTTTACAATACTTAGGGCAGATAACCCTATGACTCATCTTATACTTCGCGCTTTGCGCCCGCAATTCACAGAGTCTTTACAATGCATTTGACCAAAACTTGGGCTTTGAGCCCCAAAAGATGTTGTGGGGGGGTTCCATGCCCAACAAGCCCCCAACATAATCATCGTGACTCATCCCAAGTCACTCTGTTGGTGTGGCGATCTTGGCGTCGAGCCCCTCCAACTGGTCTCGTACTGCTCAGAGGTCCATGGCACACTATTCTATGGTTTTCTGGACTTACTGCATGTGCTCTTCCGATGCTTCTTTGTGAGGATCCGCTACTTGCCTTAGTGCATAGAGTCCTTGCATCTGTGTGAGATTTCCCTTAATATTTACTGTAACTGTGAAGGTCTTATCAATCCATAGCTAGACGCGCGCTTTGAGAAGTGCCTCTTTCTGTCTTGTGGCATCCTCTTGCTCTTTTAGTGCCCTTGTTTGTTGCATCTTTTCCAGCTGTTGGGTGAGGATGACTGTCTACATAGTTCCCCTTACATTATCATACTGCTCCTAAAGCTTGCATGCCTCTGTTTCTAGGTGTTGTATGTTGGCGTCCTCTTGCAAGGATGCGAGGATGCCAAAATCTTGGTCCAACACACTAGTACAGTCCTACATTACCCGTCCAATTTCTTCCAATCCTTTTTGAATAGCGTTAACGCACCGTTGTCTAACTTCCATAGGAGTGGAAGGTTGTGCCTTTAGCCATAGCTCGACAATATAGAGATTCAACTCCAGCTACAAATGTGTTGTTTCTTCATCTGCATTTCAAACTGCACTTGCTAGATAGTGGATCTACATCTCTGTTGGTAGGTCTGTGGCGATGGATAACTCTGGGACTCACTAGCATGCTTCATCAACTGTCTGCACGATCTGCAAGTTTTGTGACATCATTTCATCACGCTGCAAGCTGAGCTGTTCGATGTTGATATTTTGTTCACTCATCACCTAAATCGCACAGCCCTCCATGGCCCAGAGCTCTACTTTTATGCCATCCTGCAGTTGGTACAATGTGTCTCATGGAAGGGTGGCCAAATTAAGGCCAAGTCCCTTGATTCTGCCCAACGCAGCTTTTTCGATCTCATTCTCTGCTGTTAGTGCCCCTTCTAGTAGCACTATGGTGTTGGCCATCTTTGCACATAGTAGCTGCTCTGTTGCTGATGTACTTGTTGCATTGTAGGTGGCTATGGTTCCTGCCTGTGGGGGCTACAAATGTAGTTCCTACAGTTGTGCCCTTAAGGCCCCCAACACAATCTACTGCTTTGACATTGCTTCTTGGAGTGCTTCCTTTATGACCTCGTGAACTGTGTTGCCGATATCGTAGAGGTCGCCTTCCGTTAACGTGATCGAGTCGATGGCTAATTTGGAGGCCTTGACCTTTTTCCGTGCACCAGATTTTTTTGTGGTGCGCGGCCTTTTGAGTTGCGTGGAAGTTGTGCCTGAGTATGCATCTTCCTCTGTACGGCCTATGTCCTTCGCCCATTGTCCTGTAGACAATTCCTGGTCCTATTCTTCCTGCGTTGTTGTGGCCCTTGTTGTCTGTATTGTTGCTACTACTTCGTCAGCCTTTGTCCGCTCCGCGGTTTCCTTTGTTGCCTCACGGACTGTCATTACCTCTACTACCGCTTTTCATTGCGCCTCTGCTTGACCAACTTTTTGATGTGTAAATTGGCCTCATCCTTTTGTTTCTATGCCGCTACTCTATCCAGCTCTGCTAGATCCGAGGTGCGCCACTCGGGAGGCCATGATTCCACCACTAAAAAAATTGTATCATCAGTGGCGATGAAGGGGAGCTTGGTCCACTATTGCACCAGATCCTTTTGCACCTTGATGTAAACATTATGCATGTCCACCTTGAAGTCTATGAAGCTACACACACTGTATTGCACTGTGGGGGACAGGTGTGGCCTCCTATTAATCCACATTCCGATGCTCGCCTCCATAAGCACCCGGAAGATCTTCGTGTCACGAATCCGCATCATGTCCTTGGTAGCCTAGAGCGATGCATACCTGGTGGCCTCTTGTAATTCGCACTCAATGCTCGGGAACTAATTTGAAACTTTGTCTACCACGCTTGTCATGGAATTTGAATTCAATGGACTTTTTGAAATTACGAGTTGATCAATTAGTTTTATATTCATAATTCAAATGTGTTGTGCATATTTTAAATTTATGTATAGGAGATTATCGTTATGGAAACATAGTGGTTTCCACTCTAATTTAAGTTGATTAATTTTGATTAGATTTACTAATTTTAAATTGTATAATTTATTAATTTTGATTAGAATTATTAATTTTAAATTATATAATTTAATTATAAGTGTTTTTCAAATTGTTTGTCATAGTAATTTTTTAATGTTTTTATAATTTTTTTACTAAGTATTAAATAAATTATGTATCTATTTCATATGGGAAAGTGGAAAGTACTTATGGACAAAAAAAAATATTTTTTTAATTTTCGATTAGTTTTTATTTATGTACATGTGTAATGTTAATCTAAAAAAGCATAAAGATAAGGACACGTTAGCAAAAATAAAAGAATTAAAAAAGCAAATCACAAATTGATACAATTTACCTTATACAAGTAATAAGGTGGGGAGAAAGTTATGTAACATAAAGATAGGTTAAATTGTATCAAGGTAAATTGTATTGATGATAGGTATGACATATTTAGTCGTTTAGCTTTCGTGATTGGGAGGAATGATTGTTATCCCATCCACCCCAATTCAATTTTATTATTGTAATGGCTTCAATCCACCTTATTGATTGGCCTTATCCCTTCAATATTTTAGGTTTAATATTCATAATAAATAGGAATTTGGGATATTCCGTATCCCTTTTGGAATTATCGTGGTTTTCCATGATGCAAGACTCTTATGCTAAGTTGGATCTCAAGTGAAACTGATATTATTTTAACTATTGAGGAGTACATAAGGTCCCTAACGTAGAGGGATTTATCTTATGGTCAGCATGGAACAAGAAATCACATTGTAAATGGGTTGGAGGCATACCCTCTTACATAAGAAAGTATAGTTTCCTTGCATTGGACTTCATACTATAGAACCTATCAATTTGTACATTTGAATTGAAATTTCTTATATTAATGGAAAGAACATGTGTATAGAAAATTGTTATTTTGCACCTATTAATTCTACCTTTTATAAGAAAAACAACCTTGAGAAAAATTCTCCTTATAATACCCTTAAACAAGATATTTATATTCTAAAAAATGAAGGTAACATCATCCTATTATGAGATTTTAATGCTAGAGCTACAACTAACCAACCAATTTTGTTAAGACCCTAATATTTTATGGCTACATTGTAATGCACATACCCAATCCATTAAAGATTGATTAAGGATATGGGACATCAAAATCTCTCTTTTTCAATTCAAATCAAAACTCTTTTATGAGATCATCAACATATGCTAATTAAGTTTGCATCATTAAAATATGATCAATTGAATATTTTTACCCTTGGTGCCACATTAACATTAATATGCAATTACTATGTGGTTGATCATGTGGCACCCTAGGTCCATGTGTCATTATAATGGTAGTGTCATGGCAACACTAAGGCCACTTTTGGCCTTACATATCATCCATTAGCCTAAGGATCAATTATCTTACATTTAAGTAAAAAATTAATTAATAATGAATTAATGTATTTATGTTCATACAAATATATTAAGTTAATAATAACAATAAATACATTTAATTATCTCATCATCATTAAATTAAATATTTTTTTATGTGAACCATTAAAAATGTGGATGGTTTCATAGGGTTAGGCGAAATTTGAAATTTACCAATGTAGAACCCAAAACATCTAACTAGGACACAAAACATCTAACTAATGGTGGATGGAATCAAACTCTTAACTTTTCATTGAGCTTTATTAGTTCATTGTCCATAAGTGAAATTTGACATGCCACTTTTAGAAACTTCATTAAATTTTCCAAACAATCAATGGTATTAATGGTAGTTGGAAAAGTTTAACATGTAGTTGTTACAAACTTCATAAAATATGTCTAAACCTTAATTGTATTTTTTAGGCGAAGACAAAATTGAACATATCACTTTTAGAAACTTCATCAAATCCATTGAATCTTTAATGGTATTATTGGTATGTGACAAAATTTAATGTCACTTTTAGAGAATTCATTAATCCACCAAACCTTAATTGTATTGTCAGCCATTTGCAAAATTAATATTTTTACCTATTAAAATCCCACAAATTCTTCTTATGAAATATATTTGTGCAAACTACATAATAAATCTAAGATAATTGGCATTAGACATTAAATACAATTATCTCTACTAAGAATGTAAGTCATACTCTACTATGATCTCATTATATACATAAGAATTTATAAATTTGAAGATTCAAAGTCAATTCCTAAGAAGAAGGAAAGTCTCGAAATTCTTTATACTCAAGTAAATAGATATAATTGCAAGGAGTTACTACACATCATAGTCTAAGGAAGTCTTGCTCCAAAATAGATAGGATTCAAATGTAAATAAGCATACTTATTGAGAGTTACTACTCACCATAATTGATGTATTTAAGCATATATATA
Source organism: Pinus taeda (assembly GCA_000404065.3). NCBI lineage: Eukaryota > Viridiplantae > Streptophyta > Pinopsida > Pinales > Pinaceae > Pinus > Pinus taeda. Next base: position 4,686 of record APFE030401452.1, on the reverse strand, counting down.
GGTAAGAGTAAATTATAAAGTAAATATGCAAAGTTACCAAGGTTACTTCCCACCCAAATTTATACACTTTTTACATAAATTTAGGTAAGACGATTATGTAATTAATTTTTCTACTTCACACAACTTACCCCATAGAAGCTCTTGTAAGTTATAATTAATATGCACTAAATCAAACATAACCTAAGATATTTTCATGAATATAAATATATATGTGCCATAATCATATGAATAAATTTTCACTATAGAAATTAAACATTAGGATTTTTACTCTCCCTTGTTATTAACCAAATTTTCTACCACATTTAGAATGTCTCTATTAATTATACTATATCATAGGATATAGTAGATATTTGAGTCATGCATTAGTATATGATTACGGTAGCTATGCACTTATACTTCCATGGGCCTTATTGTGATTTATAGCTAGTAAGGTTTACTCCTCATACAAGCTCAATGGTATAGTTTATACCAGGCTTACTACTCATACAAGCTCAATGGTATAGTTTATACCAGACACGAATCTTACACATATAATTGTTGAGGCAAAGGAGGCATCACGGGAGAGATTTGTACACCATTATATCACTATACCAAATTTGTATGATATTTTAAAATATGTGCCACATTTAGAATTTCCATTTAAGAAAAGACATAGATTTTCTATCTCTAATTTTGCAGACAAAATTCATAAAGTAAAGGAACAATAATAACAAGTATCAAAGGCAACACTTATCTAATTTCAAGATTGAAAATAACTTGAAGGAGTCTTTTCATCCCAACTATAAGCTTATATGAACTACTTCTCTCTACAACTAGCCACTCCTCAACCATGTTATAATACCACAAGCAGAAACTATTAACAATTAGAGATTTGAGATCGATGAAGGTAAATATCCTTCACAAAATTAAAAAAAAAATAAGTAGAAAACTCTTCTTCTCATTGAGCTTAGGGTATCCAAAAATCTCATATGCCTCTCAACTAGCTAGCCTAGTAATGTATAAATCCCTTGACCACTCTACAATCCCTTGGAAATTTCCTTTCCCGTTGTGTATCATATTGATCTAACATGGGTAAATTTGTGACCCCACTATTTAACTAAGTTTCAAATCTCTTTGGTGAGAAATGGGCATGTAGTATTGAGTTTTAGAAAGCCAAACAAACCAACAATGTTCTAATCTATGATTGGCACTTTTATGGACATACCCAAAACTTTGTATAATTACTCAAAGAAATAAAGAGAACCTCCAACATGAAAAGGCCAACATTTTTCTAATGAAATCACCACTCCAGACCCCCCTTACACCCCCTTTATGGTGATTAAATGGGAAGCATTGTAGCTTTGTCAGGAACAGGGATCCAACGTGACTAAAAGAAAAATACCTTTGAACAATCAGTAAGATATTCATGCTCCACACCCAACAATATCCCACTTGGCGACTGATTATATAAACTCCATCATTGCTTGACTTGCTAGATAATGAATCCAAATCAACTTGGTTGTTTCTCATCTTCACCATAATACTTGAAGACCAATTGAAACTGAAAAGAATCTCAGTTTCTCCCTGGTTACAAATTTTCTTAACATATTTGTAGCATTCTTGCTAGTGTGTATCTTTTCTAGCTTCAACTATCCATCTCCCAACATTGACCATATGAAATGGTACTTGAGATGTATATATTTAGTCTTGGAATGAAATAATGAGTTCTTTGCAAGATGAATGACACTTTGGTTATCATTGTATAGCGTACCCATCTCTTGCTTCTTTCCCAATTCATCCGTAAACCTTTGTAACCAGATCATTTCTTCACTAGCCTCTGTAGTAGCAACATACTTTTCTTCTTTTGTTGAAAGTGCAACAATGTCTTTTAATTTTGAAACCCAACTAACAATTTTTCACCTACAATAAACACATACCCTGTGGTACTCCTCTGGTCATCTTTATCATCTGCCATGTCTACATCAACATATCCCTATAGAGAAATGTTTGAACCACCAAAGCATAATAATTTATTTGTGGTACCTCTCAAATACCTAAAAACCCACTTTACTTCCATCTATTGTTGTTTCCCTGGATTTTTCATATACCTGCTTACAACTCCCACTGCATGTGCAATATGAGGCCTTGTACATACCATTGCAGACATTAAGCTTCCAAATGCTAATGCATATGGAAATTTACACATATAATCCATCTCTTCCTGAGTCTTGGGACACATCTCCTTGCTTGGTTTGAAATGAGTAGCCAAATATGTACTAACTAGTTTTGAATTCTGCATATTAAATCTTTTGTAGAATTGAGGCTTCTGTGATCCATAACAATTAGAAGAAGATTTTCGGCATAAATCACATTTAGAAAACCTTTGTCGACGCGTTTCGAACCAACTAGTGTGGTTCATCATCAGGACAAGTTAAGGAGTCAAATCATGGCCACACATTAAATAGGGAGAGCAAGGTTGACCATCAACGGCTAAATAGAAACTAGTCGTTGATGGTCAACCTTGTCAACCTAGCTGCTGGGAAGGTATGCTCTCCCTATTTAATGTGTGGCCGTGATCTGACTCCTCAACTTGTCCTGCCAATGAACCACACTAGTTGGTTCGAAATGCGTCAACAAAGGTTTTCTACATGTGGTTTACCTCGAAACTCTTCTTATAAATACTAAATCTTTCCAACACCTTTTCTATGTACTCACTCTAAGACAACATTAATTTTTTATTTTTCCTGTCTCTAGTTATTCTCATACCAAAGATTTTTTTTGCAACACCCAAATCCTTCATTGCAAATGAATTTGTTAATTTTCCTTTGAGCATATTTATTCCTTGCATGTTAGACCCTGCAATAAGCATGCCATCTACATACAATAACAATGTAATATAGCTACCACAATTTTTCCTTTTAAGATAAACACAATTATCAGAGTGACATCTATTATAACCTTCTTCAGACATAAACCGTCAAAGTTTAGATACCACTACCTTAGAGCCTATTTTGACATCATATCCTTATGGTTGTTGCATATATATTTCTTCAACCAAACCCCCATGGAGAGAGGTTGGTTTTACATCTAACTGCTCGAGATGCAAATCTTTTGTTGGCACTAGACTTAAAATAGTTCTGATTGAAGTCATTTTAACAATAGGAGAAAAACTTTCATCAAAGTTTATACCTTTCTTTTGTGCAAACCCCTTCACTAAAATTCTAGCCTAATACCTCTGTTTACTTCCATCTTCTTCCTTCAACCTATAAACCCATTTATTCTGCAATGTTGTTTTACCTGTAGAAAATTTGGCTAGTCCCAAGTCTGGTTATGCATCAAGGAGTCCATCTCTTCTTCCATGGCTTGCTCCTACTTCTTCCTCGTTTCTACCTGCATTGCTTCTTCATATCTTTCTAGTTCACCAAAATCAGTCAACAATACATAATATAATGAAGGAGGGTATCGTTTAGGGGATCTACTTTCCTAGTATATCTTCTAACAGCACTTTCAGGTGTTTGAGGTGTGTGTTGTTGTTGTTGTTTCTAATCATTATGTGTTTTAGGCACTATTACTTTTTCTATGATCTCATTAATTACTTTGTTTTCTTTGTTTTCTTTTTCTTGTTTCTTTCCTTGCATTTGATCCTTATACAAGGCCTTTTCATCGAATATGACATATTTTCTCCTAATGATTTTATGATTTTCATACTCATGTAAGTGATAACCAAAATCATTTACACCATATCCAATAAAGGTACATTTCTTTTATTTTGCCTCTAGCTTTTTTCTATTTCCTTTATTGATGTGGACAAAGGTTTCACAACTAAGAGTTTTTAACAATGAGCAGTTTAACTTTTTACCTATCCATGCCTCCTCTGTAATACCACCATCCAAGGAACTTGAAGACCCTCTATTTATTAGATAAACAACGGTATCTACAACATCTACCCAAAATTGTAAGGGAAATCTTACATGCAATCTCATGCACCTTGCATGGTCCATGATTTTCCTATCGATCATTTCTGACACACCATTTTCCTGCGGCATTTGTGGAGTTGTCATTTCTCTGTGCAATTCCATGCTCTAAACAATAGTTATTTGTTAGGCCCTTATAATACTAGTGATTCCCCCATTACTATTGTCATTATATCCCTTATTGTTATTATTGTGCCCCTATTGTCCCCATATTGTTATTAGTATACCCCATAGAAGCCCACTATGGTTATTTTTGTGCCCTTATGTTATTACTATTATGTCGGCTTGATTATATTGTGACCCCTTAGACTCCTATATATATAAGGGAGGTTTATCCATTTGTATCATCCAAGAATTGTTCATTTTTGTAATGTAAAGGAGGTTGCCCCCTCGAAGAGGCTTATTTCTAAGGCGTTCATCTATCTTTTCTATCTTTTTGTGAGCTAGTTTCATAACATTATAAAACTATTTGGTGCATTATTCACCTCCATTATCCTAATCTAGGACACTTCAACTTCTTTCCTGGCTCATTCTCAACCAAAGTTTTCCATTTCTTGAAAGTATCAAATACATCATATTTATTTTGAATACAATAAATCCAGGATTTCCTAGTTGCAACGTCAATAATAGGGTTTCAAAATTTCAACCAATGAAGAGGTAAAATAACTAGAAAACATTATAATATGGAGTCAGAGATTATCCTTATGATTCAAATAAAATGAATTAAAAAAAA
>APFE030401449.1:0-10743 GCA_000404065.3 Pinus taeda | reverse complement strand
CTACTTTTATAAAATCTTAAACTAAGTATACACCTTATTATTTAATTAGAAAAGCTTCATACATATCTGTTTGGATAATAAATTCATTAATAAATATTCAGCTTTTGAATACATATCTTTAACAAATTCAAAACGCAAAATTGATTATACAATGAAAAATCGTCTTTATAATGAGTAGGTTGTGTGGGGACTATAACAATTAGTATGGATGATAACAATTAATTGATCATTCATTCTATATTAGTTTACTCTTTGACCACAATCTTTTTAATGTTCACCAAGCTTTAACATAGGACAACAATATTTTTCACCAAATCCTTTTCTCATCTTCGCACCAGTACCCTTTTCATGCACATCCAAACTCGATGTATTCACACACCACGTTCATGCTTATATATTTCATGATCAAATAAATCTATCAATCTCATGAGCATCCTTACCCATATGTAAAACATATTTACCACTCAAACAATTTTAAAACTATAATAAAATATACGGAACACGTATTCTCTCTCTAAGAACTCATTATCTTTGATAAAATATTCACATTGTTTCCTTATAAGATGCATACGTTATAACATATGAGATCTCATGAATTTGATTCTCTTCTTTAATAAAGGCACTTATTTCAACATAATAATTCAGGTACACATTTTCATATTAAAACCCAAGGCATATATCCTCGTATCCATGACCACTCACACAAATGTAAATTATCACAATGATCAATCACAAACCCAAGGCCCTTCAACACACCTTCAAAGGCGACTTTAAAATCTTCCTTTAACACTCAACCTCTTCTTGATTACGGTAGCGTGGGAATTACAATTTCAAATATCATTCAAAAACCAACTCATCATTCAACAATTTCAAAGCAAATACTTATACAACGAGTTTCCATTCTTAAACAATGCAATTTCTGAAACAATACCCAAATTAACATACCTCAACGTAATTTCCATGAATGACCATGACCCCAGCCAAAAATAGATTGTCATATTATTTAGACATAAACAGAGAATTTTGAGTTCTTCCAGTGAATCGCCAAGCGTTGTTGCTAGGACACACCCTACAAAATTTTTCCTATAACCAAATTCTGGACCTTCCTTATGGTCATGCCATCTTTCATTTGAAATCATTAAGGTTGTGCTCGATCATGTTGTTCAAGTGTTTAAGTATTCCTTTAATAATTTTGAGTGTCGAAGTAGCTTTCTTACATATGATTAGCTCGCGATGCCCTCATAGCACAGTTCTTTTAAGCAAGCCCAACTATTAATGTGTACCATTGGAAGTCAAGCATTGTGCAGTCCTTGATCACATATGATAGATAAATGGTTAAATATGCTAGAAGGGTATTTTTTTGTTCTTGATTTTTTGGGTGGGAAAAGATTCCTTTTGCTCTTCTCAAAACCGCCCCCAAGTCAAGGACTCGTGGGAAACCTACTGCAAGAAAAAGGATGAAAGTACGGCCTCATTTTTTTCAATAGAGCCCACTTGGAATTCATTCCAGGCTACCATGAAGGAGCAGTAATACTTTGTCGGAAGCTATGAGGATCAATACATAAAGTGGACCACGCTGCGGCAGGGAAGGGACAAAGACCTTCTGGAGCTTACCAATATTTTTCATACCCTTTGCACAAAGTTGGGTATAAAGGATTTGGAGTAGCATTTGGTACTCAAATACCGATGCTTCCTACAGAAGTACGTCTAGGATGAAATAGTATTCCTAAACATCTCCTTGCTTAGCAAGACATACCGATATACCATCGAGATCGAGCAAAAGTTTAAACATAAGACATGAGACTTTGGATCTACGAATCTGAAGCAGGGGAATGGTGTCCCCAAACCGTAGAATAAAGGACAAAGCCAAGGTGGGGCGGCCTAGGACAACTCACCAAATCCACAAGCAAACAATAGTGTCGTGAAGCCAAAAAAGGACACAGAAAAGTGTTGTGAGTTCCATAAAAGCGGAAAGCTCCACTCACAACAAAAGTGAGTGTTGAGCCAAGGAGTCACTGGTGGTCGGGCTACAGGTTTCAGAATTAGATGCATGTTCCAACTCTGAGTCAGAACTCAACAAGGGGAATAGAGGATAGAGGATAGACCAATATTGGAAACTTGTCATCCATTATATTATCAATTGGTGTGTTTTATAGTCTCCCGTCTCCCTTTTCTTGAGTTTTCTCGATTATAACCTATATTGCTTTCTCTGTCTACCCCTATATTTGTATCCCTCCTCCTTTCTACTTTTGCTTGATCTCCTTTATCCCCATTTTCCTTCTCCCTTCTCTATTGCCCTTTGTTTTCACATATTTTCTTTTCTAATATATGGTCCTTCTTCAATTTTTAGTCTTTTCCCCACCCCACACCAAAACACCCTTGCTAGACTATATTTTGAACTCCCTTTTTTATCTATATTCTCCCCCCTCCTTTTATATAATATTTACTTTCAATTTATTCCCTTTATTAAATTTATTTTATCATTAACATTTTATATAACTTTTACCCCCATTTCCCCCTTTCCTTCCCTATTCCAACAAATTTTTTCTTCATAGTTATTTTTGTTTTTGTATAATTACGTTTTAATTCAATATTTTAATAAATTACCCTCCCACCCTCGTTTTTAATTTTTAGTTCATATTTTTTAATTTCACCCTCATTACATTACTTTCATTTTATTACATCAACCCCTTTTACTTTTGGCCCTTCTTAGATTTTAATTTTACTTTCATCAATCGTTATATCTCTTTTTATTCTATTTATGGTCGTCTCATCACTCGGCTCACAATATCAATTTATTTATTAATAATTATGCTAATAAATGTATCTCTTTGAGATTTGAGCTTCAAAATTTTAATTTAATTATAAAAAGTTATTAAGTGGATGATAGGGATTTCACCTCCATAGAATATTTTAAAATATTCTTAGTAATTACATAAATCAAAAGTAGACATTTATTTTCAAAGTAGCTACTCTTTTTTTTCCCTTTTAGGTAAATTCATTAATTAAAAGAAATGTAACATAAACCTATCTTATATGAAATGAGTTATGGTTTTTTTGGCATGTGGTATTGATTAGCCATTATATTCGTTGATGGTATCATAATAAAGTCTATAATCTCCATAACAAAGTGGGATCAATATAGATGGTTAAGAATCTTGTACAAGTTTTTTTCTAAAGATATTTGTGTTTAATATATATATTATTTCTATTATTAATAATAATAGTAATTATTTTAAATAAAGTTATAATTAAGTTATTTCTTATAATTTTTTTAACTTTAGTAACTTAAGATGTATAATGAAGTAAATGGATTTCCACGTTGACCATTATTAGTTTTGCATTGGCCATGGCAAGTTATAAGGTTTAACTTTATAAATAATTAAAAAAATATTACTAGTCTCTCTAGGTAAGACTGTAGAAATGGAAAATCATAAGGTTTAAATTTATAAATAATTGAAAAAATATTACTAGTTTCTCTCTAGATGAGGCTCTAGAAATGGATTTTCCTTGTTGACTACTATTAATTTTACATTGGCCATGACAAATTATAAAATTTAACTTTATAAATAATTAAAATATTTTTTATTTTAATTTAAAAAAAATAATTTGTTAACATTTCACTAGCTTAAAACTTTCTTTATCTTATTTTAGTGTTCCTGACATCTTTTTCATGTTACCTATGAAATTTTCTCACTGTGAGAACTCATAGGTTTTCATAGAAATATTGTAACGCTAGCAAACAAAATTGATTTGATAGACATATATAAACATATATTACTAATCTTATTAAACAAATTGATAAAAGTTACTACACAGAAAATGGAGACCTGAGACCCATTAATTGTCATGAGACCAATTTCTGCCTTCATGGGGCATGCTTGGAGATCATTTGTGAGAAACAACATTAGTATATGCTAATGCTTTCAGTGGGCAATTCTACAGTAAGTTATAGTGCTATGTAACTTTTAAGAAGTTGGTCTCCAAGATGTTTGGCAAAGCTTAGTGATGTAGTACGCTCCAATACAACACACTATAAAACACGGCCAAGTGTCAGAATTTCTAGTGGCATAATTTTTGTTATGGGAATTTTTGAAACTTGTAACTGGAATATATACTTGATGTCTTATAACTGGAATATCTACTTGATTTATGTGCAATGATTTTACATTGCAGCATACATCTCACTCAATTTTTAGAGTACAGGTCTTCATGGCCCAACTGAACTGCAAGCGAGCTTCTCTGTTTTACAAGTATCAATGTAATTCTAAAGTAGAAATGGCACTTAAATATATCTAAAATTGTGATGTCTTATAACTGGAATATCCACTTGATTTATGTTCGATGATTCAACATTGGAGCATACATCTCACTCAATTTTTAGAGTAGAGATCTTCATGGCCCAGCTGAACTGCAAGCGAGCTTCTTTGTTTTACAAGTATCAATGTAATTCTAAAGCAGAAATGGCACTTAAATATATCTAAAATTGTTAAATATCAAAAACCACAGAATGATTTTCTAAGTAGATTCAAATTTGAGATAGATCATGGATTAAATTTGAAGAACCCTACATACATTAGAGTTCACGGCTTTTGACTGAAATATCGTTGCAATCTTCGGTAGTCACTTATTTCAAATCCACCATTATTACCATAAACATAGCTATTTGCATCGCACTACAGACATTAGCTGGAGCTACATGTAAATTTAGGAAAGGAAGAGTGTTCGCATCTTAATTCAATTTCCTTAAATGATCTGAAGGATTATTTGCACATTAGATTTTAAAATTGGAAATATAGATTTTTGAGATGTGAATTACCAGAAATATGAATACTAGAGGCCTAAGTGTTAATTCAGATTTTAAATATTGTAAAACATGTTTCCATATTTACATTAGGTAAATCTTTTGTTTAATTGATAAAAAAAAAAAAAACTCTTTTATCCTTTCATAAAATAAATTAATAATTAATATTCTCTATATGTAATGAAGTAGAAATTATAGAACATGGATGTATAGGCAACATAGTAGCATAGTTGATTTTATAGCTTTTAATTCACAAAAATATAATTGATTTTTTAGTTTTTAATTTGCAAGAAACATAAGTGAAAATGTAAGAAACACACATGCAACAACTAAACCTTTGAATGTCGAAACAAAATGTTATTTTTTTCATAATACTCGTCATGTATGGATCCATGGATTTGGATCAAGGATTTGGATTACATGCTTGATTAGAATTTGATAATGATTTGATGAAGGATTTGGATTATATGCTTGATTAGACTTTCATAATGATTTGATGAGAAGTTCTTACATATCTAATGGTTCATGATGATTTAGTTTTGTAAACCAACTTAAATCCATTTTAACCTGGGATCTATCAAGCCCCAAGAGGGATTAAATATCTCGAGGTGAAAACTTGTTTTTGAGTGCAAAACTTGAGGAAATGTTTTCACCTTGAGAGATTTGATCCCTCTAGAATCTTGATAGATCTGAAGTTAAAATGGATCTACGCTGGTTTCAGTTGTGTGGAGTCATACAAATTTTGTTGAACATATAATTATTTTGATTATTTTAAATATGCTAAATATGTTTAATAGGTCAATTTAACTTTAACTTTTTTTAAGTTTTTTAATATGAGAGAGACTCTTAGTAACATGAATGATGAAAAATGATGAAATAAAATGTTCAAGTGCAAAGTGACAATGTAAGAATGTTGAACAATAGAAAATTTGAATAATAAGAATATAGTGAATTACGAACAATTTATAGTTTTAAGAAGAAGACATTTTTGGTAAGAGAACATTTTATTTAAGATAAAAATTCAAGTATTGTATTTATGGTTGAATTATTGTAACAAATAAATCAATTCACTTCATGAATAATGTTTATGTGCGCACACTGAGAGAGAGTTTTCATGTTTTGGGGTGAGGAAGAGATATAGATATGAGAGAGAAGTGTTGAGAGAGAAGGGAAAGAGAGAGAAAGGGAGTGGAAAAAGGATGGAGAGAGAGATATATAGATAGATGTGGAGAGAGAGTGTGTATGTTTGGGGGGTGCTATAAAGAGATAAAGAAGGAGAGAACATTGGAGATAGAGATATAGATGGAGGGGGAAGAGATGTTCTTACACTAAAATAAATGCACATTATTAATCTAATTACTTCGAAATTAATGTAAATCATACATCTAGTTGTATCAAATCAGAAATCAACATCTACACTAAAATCAATGCATATGTCTCTCTCCCCCCACTCTATTCCCCTTCCATCTCACTCTCTCTCTTAAATATGATCCCATTGTATTATATTTTAAAAAGTATCTAAATTAAAAATATATATAATTGATTGTTAAATATTAAATCTATATTTTGGATCAATCATGTCAAAGAAAATACAATAATAAAAGACTTAAAAGAATTATGCATTTTCTTGCCTCTATCATTGTTAGTCACTTTGTTTTCTCTCTCTACTTTGATCCTTGGTTAAAATGCATCTATCCTCTCTATGGGGATATTTTTAGTACTCATGAGGATGGAGGGTTTAGATATACCTCAATAGTAATTATAGCCTTTTTCATTTTAGATTTAATTAAAAAATGTTATAAAATTAAATTAAAATAAAGTATTTGCAAAATATTTTGATTTTGAAATAAGTTATGGTTTTTTGGCGTATGGTATTGATAAGCCATGGTATTGGCCCATGTTATTGTAATAGAATAATTAAAAGCCTAGATATGTAACATAATAATCAAAAGCATATATGGCCCATAGTATTGATAAACCATTTTGTTATCCCATGGCATTATGATTTTCTTCCCTCATCTCCCTCTCTCCCTCTCTCTCTCTATCTTTCTCTTATGGGTATAATCTTGTTATATTGTAAAATATTAAATTTTTGTCACTTATTAATTAAATTTAAAGATGTTTATGCAATCATTATTTTAATTTATATGTTGAAATGGATGTTAAGTTTTAAGTAAGATTTATATGTCATATATTATTTTAATTTATATGGTAAAATAGATGTTAATTTATAAGTACTATTTATATGTTATATATTTTAATGTGATATGTATATTTACGTTGTAAGACATTCCCTTTGAGAAGTATTTCACACCTGTCATCATTTTGACCCATTGGATTATATCGTAGACTATTGGAGAATGTCATATCATTGGATTGAAGGTAGTTCGAAGGGTTTCTGAGACGGTTGTTCCCATACCCGTTATGTTGGTTAATCAAGGTTCTAGACACAAACCCATTTGAACCCATTCTATTGTGAAAACCCATGACATGCATTGCTTCTCTATGCCTCTTATCTGTAAGTTTAACTCGTAAGTTATTTATTTTCGTTTAAGGTTGTATAAATTTTCAAACCCATCTCACCCTAATACATGTTTAGCTTCCTTCAGAAGAACATAGTAGATAGCTCAGAGTTTCTTAGAGGCATAGTCCTTTGCATTACAGGTTTCCCTCTTTAAGGTTTTCAGAGAGAGGCATTTTCGTTTGACTCTTTAGTTATTAATTACATAAGAAACGTTATTTTGTGTGATTATATTGTAGAATATTAGTCATGGTAGACAGGAGCTGAGGCTATGTTTTCTGATTTGGCACACTTCTCAGAGTTGTGAATTAAGGTGACCAAATGTCTTTGGTTCCATGACTGAAAAAAAGCTTTCATATTTATATTGGTTAAACAATGTTCTAGAGGCAAAACCATTCTTCATATTCTGTCATGCAAATCCATGCAATCTTTTGTGTCTCTATGCCTTCTATCTGCTTTAACGGGTAAGTTTTTTTTATTTACCTTTAAGGTTGTTGATATTGTCTCAACATTTTTACCTTGAGTTGAGGTTAATTAATCCTTACTCCATTGTTTGAGCATTAGGGTTATTTCAGGATGAGCGTTAAAAGGGGAAAAAGGCTTACCCATTCTACAGGTACAATGCCCTTTGTTAAATTTGTCGCTAAGGTTTTCAGAGCCATCTGAGCCTATTGCATGTTTGATATCCTTTGTAAGAACAAAGTGGATGGCTGAGAGTCTCTTAGAGGAATAGTCTTTTGCATTACAGATTTGTGTTTTTTTTTTAACTTTCTATAAATCGCCTACGAGAAAAGGATCCAAGCTAGTCCAGCTTATTAGTATGTCTTAAAAAATCTTTAAAAAGTTAAATTAATGTTTTCAGCAAATGATTGTCAAGGTTTACAAAATTCCCTTATAGGAATCTTTTCAAATGGAGGTGATTATTTATGTAAGATATTTAGTACTCTACAAAAAAAATAATTGAGAGAGTGGATGCTAATATAATTGAATCATGTAGTATACATAGGGGGGATAATATGGGGTACATAGGGACGTACCCAAGTGAATAATGTAATAATGGAATGGGCTATAGTAATAAATAAGGTGGTTAACCCATGTTATGTAAGGGACCATAAGTAGTTAGCAATAATGTAATAAGCTCATGGAATTAGATAGATGGTATTGAGGGAACCATGTTAATAACCTATGGTATTGTATGTATGAGACCTATATAGAGGCTAGAGACTCCCCATTGAGGGAGGTCAAGGATTATTGTATGAATAGGTGTATGGCTTATGGAGTGTTCTCCTTCATTAAGGAGTTAATGTATGGTGTTGCCCTACCTTAAGGGTTCTATTAATAAAGTGAAGCATTTCTATCTATTTATATCTTATTATTTCTTGGGTATATTTGTATTCTCATATATTTTCCGGTCAAATATATATAAAAAGTGGTATCAGAGCACTTTCTTGGGCAAAGAATAATTTTTATTTACTATTTTTTCAGGAACTTTTTGGGGCAACAATTTTGAAGATCATATTTGTATGCTATGGTGCAATATTTGCATAATCTAATTACAGATCTGGGTTCTTTGCCAAAAAAGTACCCAATTTGAAAAAAAAATCGTCCAAATCGTACTCCGGATGAGGAAGATATCGCTGATTTAAATATCAGCTGTGGTGCAGACATTTTTAGGCGTGACGAGTTTGTGGATCAGATATGTACATTTTGGAGCAAAATCTGCAAAATCTAATTCCATATCTGAGTTTTTTGTGAAAAAAAACTAATCTGAAAAAATACAAATAAAAATAAAAATAAAATAAAAAAAAGAGAGAGAAAAGAAAAGAAAAGAAAAAATCGGCCGAATTAGAATCTGGATGAGGGAGATATCACTGATTTAAAAATCAACTGTGTTGTAGACATCTTTTTGGGCGGTGAGTTTGCAGATCAGATCTGTACATTCTGGTGGAAAATCTATAGAATCTAATTGCAGATCTGAGTTTTCGGTGAAAAATACCCAATTTGAAAAAAACAATCTGTCGAATCAGAGTCCAGATGAGGGAGATATCACTGATTTAAAAATCAGCTGTGTTGCAGACATTTTTCAGGGCAGCGAATTTGCAGATTAGATCTGTATATTCTAAGAAAATATTTGTAGAATCTAATTGTAGATATGAATTCTTTGTGAAAAAATACCCAATTTGAAAAAAAGATCGATTGATTCAGCGTCTAGAAGAGGGAGATATCGCTGATTTGAAAATCAGTTGTGTTGCAAACATTTTTAGGGGTGCCGAGTTTGCAGATCAGATTGATATGTTTTGCGGCAATATTTGCATAATATAATTGTAGATTTGATTTCTTTGTGAAAATATACCCAATTTCCAACAAAGAAAATTCAGTCGAATCGAAGTACAGATGAGGTAGATATCGCTGATTTAAAATTAGCTCTTTTTCAAAAAAAATTGTGAAGGTGAGACAGCTACAGTGCGAATCTGAAATTCCAGTTCTTAGATCAAAATTCGATGAAGATGTACAAATTTGATGGCTATAATCTGGTAATATGGCTGGCACAAATGAAAGAATATTTTACTTTGAATCACATCGTAGATGATGAAACTAAACTACGTGTGGCATCCATTTACTTAGACCAAGAAAGATGGCAATGGTGGTAGTCGCATTGTAAATGTTATCCAAGGACAATTACTTGGGAGATGTTCACAAACTCCATTTGTGACCACTTTGACCCTAAATATAATTTTTTGGATCCTCTTACTAAGCTCAGACACACACACTCTCTCTCTAGAAATATAGATAGAGTTATCAATAACCTGCATATTCAGTCAAGATTTAGAATGCACCCCACTTTTATATACATGTGTGCAAACTATCATCGCAAATACAGACAAAGTTATCAATCACCTACATATTCAGTGAGGCTTTAGAGTGCACCCCACTTTTATATACATGTGTGCACATTGTAATTCCCTTTTCCTTTCTTCAATCTTTAGGCACGATAATAAGCTCCCCCAAAAAGAAAAATAAGTTTTTAAAGAATAATTATTTTCATACTAGTATGGTAGGGTTCTAATTACTTATTTCCTTTTTCCAGCATTTATATGATGCCATGATATTATAAGATGGATAATTTTCTCAGTCTCCAATGAATGATCACAGACATTAAGTCAGTGGGACTAAAAGAGTACTTGCAATGTCATTCGTTGTGCGAATGCAACAAAAAATGTTATAGCTACCATGATAACAACATGGAAATGTCTAATAATAGAACTAAAAGAATTTAATATATTCCAAGAAAGAGAATGACAAAGACAAACAATGAATATATACTGAAATCTCCATAAGAACATGTCAAGTGATTATGGAACTAGAAGTTGAGGCTGGAAGAGAGTGGACGGGAGAGGAGAGGTGTCGACATGCAAGC
>APFE030401448.1:0-10989 GCA_000404065.3 Pinus taeda | reverse complement strand
GCTGGATGAGGATTTAAAGCACAGGACTTGTTGCAGGATTCATGTGTTGGACAGCAGTTCAATAAGTGTTTCTACCCTTTCTCTAAAATTTTATATCAGTCTATAATATCATCATATCCATTTATGAATAATTTTCATAAGAGATTGAAACAAAATTTGCTTAATTGTACTCTATTTCCAAATGTGATTATTCTTGATGTTTTCCTCTAAATTAGTTATAAGCATGAATTCTTAAATGCTCTTGCTTTACTAAT
The DNA here is from genome assembly GCA_000404065.3 of Pinus taeda. Lineage (NCBI taxonomy): Eukaryota > Viridiplantae > Streptophyta > Pinopsida > Pinales > Pinaceae > Pinus > Pinus taeda. The sequence continues at coordinate 10,735 of APFE030401448.1, read as the reverse complement.
TTAAACACTGTTGGTTACTATAACAAAGGATTCTTCATTGCTCTTTGTTTGTAATCATTTCATTTCTTTCTTTTGGACATGGTGAAAGATTCTTAGTTGCCTTTCATCCCTTCAAATTCATCCCATCCACTTTAAATTTTAAGGATTGTTCTCTGTCTAGCTATCTTGCCCTGTAATACCATCTTGTGCTTAGAATAGAAATCCAGTAAAGCCATCCTTTGACTCCATAGCCCAATGGACTGAAAGCTCTCAATATTTCCCTTAGTTTCTGGATTCCACCATTTTCCCAAAACAAACTCTTGAATCTATAACTAGCCTAAAACCTTCCAAGAACAAAGATAAATCATAAAGAGAGAGCCCTCTCTGGATGCAGATTGGCTAGATTCTGCATCTAAAAGGTTGGTTTGTGGTTACCTCGGGTATACTTTCCTCTTACACAACTTCCAGGAAAACCTGAGTGATAACAGATCTCAACTATGCTCAACCATGGTAAACCATGTTAATTTTAAGCTTTATAATGTTTATCTTTGGGTTTATATGCCTTCAGTTTATAATTTACATTGCATTTACATATATTGTCTCAATATGATAATCATTGTTAACCATAGTCAACCATGCTCAATCATGGTCAACCTTGATCAACCATGGTCAACCATGTTTTATAAAATCAAACATGGCCATCGATGGTCAATCGTCGTCAACCATGGTCGAACGTCGCATTGTCAAAAAGATTGTGTTGATATGAAAATCAATGATGGTTAAGCATGGTCAACCATAGTCGAACATCACATTTTGACAAGGATTGTCTCAATATGAAAATCAACCATGGTCAACCATTGTCAACAATGTTTATTCTAGTGGTTTTAAAATTTATCTTAGGATTTATATACCTTCGGTTTATAATATTTGTCCCTTAGGTTTAATATTATTCCCTTGGGTACATAGTCCCTTGAGGTTTTAATATTAATCCCTTTTATTTATAAAGTCAATCCCCTGGTTTTGTTATTCTGTTGGGTTTATAATATAAACCATGGTCAACCAAGGACAATCATGGTCGAACACCGCATTGTCACAAAGATTGTGTTGATATGAAAATCAACCATTGTTAAACATGGTCAACCATGGTTGAACGTCGCATTGTGACAAGGATTCTCTCAATAGGAAAATCAACCATGGTCAACCATTGTCACCGATGCTTATTTTAGTGTTTATAATATTTATCTTAGGCTTTATATATCTTGGGTTTATAACATTTGTACCTTGGGGTTTTAGTATTTATCCATAGGGTTTATTATTCCCTTGGGTTTATAATATTAATCATTATCAGCCATGGTCAAGCATGTTTATTTTATTTTAGGGTTTATAATATTTATCTTAGGGTATACATACCTTAGGATTTTAATATTAACCCCTAGGGTTTATTATTCTCTTTGGTTTATAATATAGATCCTGGTGAACCATTGTTCAATATCGCATTGTGACAAATATTGTCTCAATATGAGAATCAACCATGGTCCAATGTTGCATTGTGACAAATATTTTGTCGATTTGAAAATCAGTCATGGTCAAGCATGGTCCAATGTCAAGTTGTGATAAGCATTTCCTCAATATGAAAATCAACCACAGTCGACCATGGTGAGCCATCTCTATTTTAGTGTTTATAATATTTAATTTACCGTTTAGATACCTTATGTTTATTATATTAGTCCCTTGGGTTTAATATTATTCAACCATGCTCAACCTTGGTTATTCATTTTTTATAAAATCAATTGTGGTCAACCATAGTCCAACATCATATTGTGACAAACATTGTATCTATATGAAAATGAATCATTTTCTCAATCATGCTCCAACATCACATTATGACAAAGATTGTCTCAATATGATAACCATAGTCAACCATGGTCAATCAAGGTCTACCATGGTTGAACGTCACATTGTCATAAAAAATTTGTTGTTATGAAAATCAACCATGGCTAGGCATGGTCAACCATCCAACATCGTATTGTGATAACAATTGTCTCAATATGAAAATAAACCATGGTCAACCATGTTTATCTTAGTGTTTATAATACTTATCTTATGGTTTATGTGCCTTCAGTTTATAATATTAGTCTCTTTGTTTTAATTTATTCCCTTGGGCTTTTAGTATTAATCCCTTAGGTTTATTACTCCCTTGGGTTTATAATATCAATCTCTTGGTCTTATTATTCCCTTAGGTTTATAATATCAATCATTTTCAACCATCGTTAATCATAGCCAACCATGGTCAACCATAGTCCAACGTCGTATTACGATAGATTATCTCGATATGAAAATAATTTATGGTCAACCATGGTCAACCATGGTCCAGCGTCGCATTGTGACAATGATTGTCTCGATATGGAAATCAACCATGCTCAACCATGTTTATTTTAGGGTTTATAATATTTATCTTAAAGTTTATATACCTTGGGTTTATAATTTACGTCACATTATGAAAAAGATTGTCTCAATATGATAATCATCATCAACCATGGTAAATCATGGTCAACCTTGGTGAACCAAGGTCAACCATGTTTTATAAAATCAAACATGGTCATCCATGGTCAATCATGGTCAACTATGGTCGAAGGCCACATTATCACAAAGATTGTGTTGATATGAAAATCAACCATGGTTAAGCATGGTAAACCATGGTCCAAGGTCGCATTGTGACAAGGATTATCACAATATTAAAATCAACCATGGTCAACAATATTTATTTTAGTGTTTATAATATTTAGCTTAAGGTTTATGTATTTTGGGTTTATAATATTCGTCCCTTGGGTTTAACATTATTCCCTTGGGTTTATAATATTAATGCCTTGGTTTATTATTCCATTGGATTTATAATATAAATCATGTTCAACCATGGTCAGCTATAACCAACCATGGTCGAATATCGCATTGTGACAATGATTGTCTCAATATGAAAATCAACAATGGTCAACCATAATGCAATGTCGCATTGCGATAGATTGTCTTAATATTAAAATCAATCATGGTCAACCATGATCTAGCATCTCATTGTGACAAATATTAGCTCATAATAGAAATCAACCATGCTCAACCAAGTTTATTTTAGTTTTTATAGTATTTATCTTAGGGTTTATATACCTTGGGATTACAATTTACATCGCATTGACGAAAATTGTCTTAATATGACAATCATTGTTAACCACAGTCAAGCATGGTCAATCATGGTCAAACATGTTTTATAAAATCAAACATGACCATCCATGGTTAATCATGGTCAACGATGGTCGAACGTCGCATTGTCACAAATATTGTGTTGATATGAAAATTAACGATGGTTAAGCATGGTCAACCATGGTTGAATGTCACTTTTTGATAAGGATTTTCTCAATATGAAAAGAAATCATGGTAAATCATTTTCAATGATGTATATTTTTGTTTTTATAATATTTATCTTAGGGTTTATATACCTTGGTTTTATAATATTTGTCCCTTAGATTTAATATTATTCCCTTGGATTTATTATTTCACTGGGTTTATAAAATCAATCATGGTCAACCATGATCAAGTGTCGCATTTTGACTAAGATTGTCTCAATATGAAATCAAGCATGGGCATCCATGATCCAACACCGCATTGTAACAAAAATTGTCATGGTATGAAAATCAATCATGATGTAGCATGGTCAACCATTGTCCAACGTCCCATTGTGACAAGGATTTTCTCAACCATGATCAACCATGTTTATTTTAGCATTTATAATATCTATCTTAGGGTTTATATATTCCGGGTTTATAATTTTTATCCCTAGGGTTTATTATTCCCTTGGGTTCATAATATCATTCCCCTGGGTATAAATTATTCATATGGTTTATAATATTAATATTTTGGTTTAATATAAATCCACTGGGTTTATAATCCTGGTCAATCTCGGCCCAATGTCACATTGTGATAATTATTTTCTCAATATGAGAATCAACCATGGTCCAACGTCGCATTTTTACAAGTATTGTGTGCATATTAAATCAATCATGTTAAACCATGGTCCAACGTCACATTATGAAAAGGATTGTCTCAACATGAAAATCAATCATGTTAAACCATGGTCCAACATCACATTATGAAAAAGATTCTCTCAATATGAAAATCAATCATGGTAAACCATGATTGTTTTAGGGTTTGTAATATTTATCTTAGGGTTTTTATACCTTGTGTTTATAATATTGATCCCTTGGGTTTAATATTATTTCCTTGGGTTTATAATCCATTGGTTTTATACTTAAATCCTTGGGAGTAATTTAGTATAATCCCTGGGTTTATAATATCAATCCCTTCAGTTTATCAAAGAGAAACCAATATTCGTTCAGAATATAATGTTATTATATAACATATAATATATAATAATAGTCTTGAGTATAAGCCTCGAGTTTAATTAATATAATAATTATTAAAAACAATATTTATAATTTCTGAAATATAAAATCACACCAACATTAAATATATGGTCATAATTAATATTAGTAATATTAATTTATACACCTTCAGCGTATGTCAACTACATTTACTAATATAAATGTAATTGTGCAAAAAATATATTTTAATTTCACAATAAAAATAAAAATACTTTTAAAAACGAAAACCCGCATGCTTGGGATATATGGTTCCAAATTCGGTGGAAGTCAAAGATATTATGGATCATCATCATATACTTATCAAAATCACCAATAATCATGGTTAGCATTTGAGTTAACCATCATAGTTAATGGGTGAGTTATAAATTTTAAATTTTCTTTTAAATAGATGTTTAATCTATATCTAAAGTCAAAAAGACATTTTAGTTAAATTAAAGATTTTACTAAAAAACATTTCACCAAATTCTAATAAAAGGCTCTCTCCCAAATATAAAATAATTATACAACTATTTTTAATATCTTAAAATCAAATATACAAAATCGAAATTACTTACCATCAAATAATTTGTAACTAATAGAAATTACTTCTTACTTACCATCAAATGATCTGTAACTAATAGAAATTACTTCCAATCCAGATTATTCAAATTACTTAGAATCAAAATATTAAAATCGTCTAATCGAAATTAGATGTGGTCATATAACTCCAAAGTTACCATAACCAAGTTACAATAACTAAGTGAATAATTGCAAAGAAAATGTTGTTTTTATATAGCGAGTGATCAGTTCGCTGGTATGCTTTCTAAATAACTCCATTATAAACCCTCTACTGGCAATCTCGCTCCTTCAATGACAAGTTTGAAACCCCCTTCACTGTAAGGGGTGGTTGTAAGTAGTTGTCAGTCGGGAATACCATAGTGGTAGAGTGAATCTTATTTATATAATATAATTTAATATGAGTGATTAGAAACAGAAAGTAAGTTCAAAAATCACACAGATTAAAAATCCGAGAGAGATTTATAATCAACCATTAAAACTATTTATCTTTATTATAATTTTAAATGGTTAAAATTTAAAAATATAATATAAAATTAACAAATTATATTTCATTTAAGGTATTATATTATTTAATTATAAAAGAATTAATATACAAAGTTAAAATATACATATTTTTAAAAAACTATGAACTAGATTTAGTCAACCATTAGATTCATCCCAATTTAATCTGTGATCTTAATTAAATATTTTTAATTACAATAATATCACACTTATCAGCTATTACATGTCAAAAAACCATAACAATTTCATATGATTGTTATTACATATATATTTTCATTTAATAATAAATTCAATTAAAACTCATAAATAAAATATTAGTTAAATTTAAATAATGCTCAACCTTCAATTCAATTATATACTATTAAACATATTCCATAAAAGTTAAATCTCTCATATTCACTTATTAATAGACAAACATATATATAATCAGCCAAAATTAAATTTCCACACAAAGCAATCTCCATCTCCATCTTTTAAATGGACTATTTACTTTTACATTAAAAATTTTAAGCATCGTAAAAACAATTTACACTCACAGCGGTTCACACTCACCTCTTGCTTATGTGATACTAAAGATGACTTGACATACCGGGTATGGGCGACATAAATGAGTCAAGAGACACTGAAGAATGGTTGACAACAGGTTTACTTAAAAACAAGTCGGAGATGAAGTGAGGTTGAAACAAAAATAAGGACCAAAAGCCCAAAAAATAGACAACAATGGTTTTCCTAGCACAAATATTAACCTTTCAACCTCAGGTTCCACATCATTAACAATAGGCCATTTTTTGATTGGGAATATTGGAATCATCTTCAGTGATGAAAATTGGGTTGTGAAATTGGCAAGTTTCTTCTCTGGCAAGGATACTCATCGGATTGTCCACGAAAGTAGTTAATATTTGGCCCGAGATCTAGCAAATCTCATCTTGGTGACCATGTAAAGAAACATAGTATGTAACACTTTAGATAATCCATTGGCCATAGCCTTAGCCAGGACAACCTTTTCCCTAGCAACAGAGAGGAATATTGAACATTTTATGGAAAAGGTAAAAGATCAAGATGAGAGCTTAAATAAAGCACATCGAGAAATTGAAAGGCTACAAAGGGAAAACTAGCTCTATCATGTTCAATCTCTTATGGCAAATATTATCAATGTGTAGTATTGGTGGTGAATAAATCACTTAAGGACATTATAAAGCCATTGTACTAAGAACTTGAAAAACTCGAGAAGGTAATTTCCATACTCATCTTAGGAAGTGTGGTTAAATGGAAATATGTGCAACTCAAAGACACCTTGTTGGCCATTGATATGATGCATGCACAGAGTATGGAATGCCTCGATTCACCAAAGGCATTTCCAAGAAAAGATGAATTAAGTTAGGAAAGAGATAAAGCTTAAATCATACTCATCATCCAAACAAAATAAAAACATGAAAAATATGTGATGAAAATATGAACACCTATAAAAAACATCACATCATAAGGAGGAGAGTAATAAAATCTCACAAGTTAGACTCCATCGGAGCCCTAAGAGAGGAGATACTTGAGCAGGATATGGAACATGAAGTATAGGAAATAGTTCTTGCATGACAGCTGGCATTCACAAAAAAATATACAAATCTAACATAAGAGGCATTAGCACAACATTTGGTGGACTCCACTAAGCAACATACCATGATCATTTTGTTATTTCACATAATCTAAGCTTACTTGAAAATGATGGTTCCAAATACACATGAATATGAAGTCATCAATGAATGTTTAATTTCAAGAAACGTTTTATCTATTACAACAAACTATAAGGCTTGGCACACACTCATATGACACAAGAGTTACAAATATAAGTTCAAGCCTTGTCAATTTCTGGGTTGGGCTCAAGTTAGATGTTTATTTTATTCAAGATTATTTTGGAATTTTAATGTAACTCTGTAAAATAAACAAAATTAGAATATAATTAAATTAGAAATTAGAGATGAGGGTAGGAGAAAAGTCACCTCACTTTTGTATAAATATAACCCTCAAGTAAGGAGAAAGTGGATCTTAGTTTTTGGACTCTTGAAAGATTTTGAAAGGAAGAAGCTTGTAATTACCTTGAGTACTAGTTTTCGACATCATCCTCTCCCATTATTGGAAATTTTTAAGACACTTTACAAATTGGAATTTAATGTTCATCACTACTTTTTAAAATCTTGCAGGGCCACAAAAATGATTTTGTTATCATGTTTGAGTACTATAATAACTTCCGTTATTATTATTCGTTAATACATGGTTGCTTTATAAATTGATTTGTAATTTCCTTAATCTAATTTTATAAGATTCATTCTATTATAATTATAATTTTTTTAATTACTATATATGATGCAATATATATATTTACCACTCATGTTTAGACCTAAATTGAGTGTATGAATTTATTTTTTGTGGTAAAAGAGATTTACTTCAGAAAATGATTTTGATTATTGTTGTTTTTATTTGAATTTTATTTATATTTTTTTTAAATTTGATATGTTATTATTTTATGATAAACAAATAATTTAACTATTAAATTTTTTATTTTTGTTTTTGTATATATTGTCATTAATTTATCAATATTTTAATTTGTTTAAAATAATAATAAAATTATTTAAAATTTAACGTTTGTGAGTGGTCGCTAAGTGAAAAGGAGAATCTTAATGTCCCTGTAACTTACACATTATGGTTATTACACTTTGACAATTCCACCAAACACAAAAGACTCTTTAATGTCCTTGTAACTTGTGCAGCAAGTATCGTTATTGCCCTTTCACAACCCCACTATGGAATTCGGCGAAACGTTCTAATGACCCACGACAGTGTGTCATTAACTAAGAGGTGAATGTTGTGAAGTTTAATTTGAGCGATAATGATTATGTAAATAGATATCTTTATTTTGAAATAAGATTTTTAAATTATTAATTAAAAATAAAAATTTAATTGCACCATAGTAATATATACAAATTAATTTTGATAGTTATTCTCAAAATAATTATTGTTGATTTAATTAAATTTATTTTTTTTTGTGATTTTTAAACATGTGATATATATAAAAATCATTTGTAATAAAGCTATTTACAATTTAAGAATCTCCATCAAAAATTAAGAATGAATCTCCATAAATTAAATTATATATAATTATTCTTATCATCAATAATAATAAAAAAATTATAATCTGATCCATTATATTAATAATAATAATTGTGAAAAATAGTCGTGATTTTCCGATATCTTTCCACAATCTTTGTTCCTTGACCTCTCCACATTTGAAAGGATATGATGTTCAGTGATAGACGTTTGACCTCCCAATCTCAGGGTGTCGACATGTTCAATCTAGGGTGTCGACACCTTTTCCACCTCTGCTTTCATAGAACAAATATTTACCGACAAAGCTCTCCCATGACATCTTTCTGACGGCGGACAAGATTGATGACATCAATCATAATGGAATGAATTTCCCAGCCAGGAGGAATTAATATCGTGCATCCATGCATCGCCACGTGGAACACATTCAATGGAGTTGGTATTCCCTGTTCCACTAGGAGATGGTGCCCACTGCTGTTATTTTCTTGGAAGCATATTTTTGCCACATGCCCCTGCTTCACTCCTCCGGCTATAAGAGGGCGTGCACTCCTCTTCCCCATTTAACTCGCTTTCCATTCACTCATTCCATAGCTACTTACGTCTGTATCTTAGGCAATGGAGAATCCCGAATCCTCTTCAACAAGGGGCTGGTGGCTCGACGCCATTTTTCTTACAAAGAATGGAGTACCTGACCATGTATTACATTCCACGGACCATGTTTCTGCAGTGGGGCAGTGGTCACTCTATATAGGACTGCTTATTGTTGCTGTTTGTGGTGCAATGGTCTCTTGGTTCAGCCCTGGAGGATGTGCATGGGCTGCTGCGAGACACAAGAAAGCTATCGCCATTCCTGGCCCCAAAGGATGGCCCGTTATCGGAAGCCTCATGGACATGAGCGTCGGACTTGCTCACCGAAATCTTGAGTATCTGGCTCGTCTCCATGGTGCCAAGAAAATCATGGCCTTTAGCTTGGGCTCAACGCCAGCCGTGATTACATCGGATCCTGGCGTGGCCAGAGACCTGCTCAGCTCCCCTCACTTTGCAGACCGACCACTCAAACAATCCGCTCAGCGGTTAATGTTCGGCAGGGCGATGGGGTTTGCGCCCAACGGTGACTATTGGCGACTCCTGCGAAGAATTTCTGCTACTCATCTCTTCTCTCCACGCCGAATTGGCGCCCACGAAGTCGGTCGTCAGGTGGACTGCACGACAATGCTTTCCGACATAAGTGATGAGTCTGATATTAATGGCGGCGCCGTCACGCTCCGTCGACATCTCCAGAAGGCGGCCCTTAATAATATGATGGGAAGTGTCTTCGGTCGACGGTCGGTGGATGCCGAGACTGAGAAGAATCTTCGCGAGATGGTGAATGAGGGATTCGAGCTCCTTGGAGCATTCAACTGGGCCGATCATCTGCCATGGCTACGAATGCTCGATCCACTCAGAATCCACAGCCGCTGCGCTCGGCTTGTTCCGCGTGTCACATCGTTTGTGAAGAACATCATCGACGAGCACCGACAGAGGCACGAGACGGCCGACTCAGACTTTGTGGATGTCCTCCTTTCGCTCCGAGGAGACGACAAGCTCGACGACGACGATATGATCGCAGTTCTATGGGTAACATAATTAAGCACGATACCATTATTATTTTTGTGTTACAATTAAAAGTTTTATTGTCAGAATTAAAAAAAATCGTCTATTATTTTGTTTTGATGCAGGAAATGATATTCCGCGGCACAGACACAACGGCTTTGCTTACAGAATGGGCAATGGCAGAGCTGGTGCTCAATCCGCAAGTGCAAAGCAAACTTCAGGGAGAGCTGGACGCGGTTGTCGGGCGCAACAGAAGCGTAACAGAAGCCGACATCGAGAAGCTGCCGTATCTACAGGCGGTGGTGAAAGAGTCTCTGAGAATGCATCCGCCGGGGCCTCTCTTATCATGGGCCCGCCTCTGCACGGAGGATTGGTTCATTGCAAACGGGATGTGCGTTCCGGCGGGCACGACGGCGATGGTGAACATGTGGTCCATTACCCACTGTAACGCCCTGGAGACCGGGCGCTCAGAAAGAAGGAATCGGGACTTGACAGAGTCAGACAAAGGGCGCAGGAGTGCGCCAAGTGTACTCAGTCTAGTGATCAGCGGCGCAGCAGACTATTGGAGACTGTTCGTG
>APFE030401447.1:0-28731 GCA_000404065.3 Pinus taeda | reverse complement strand
ACTATTATAAATAAGAATATTTATGTATAGGGATGTGAAAATTATATAAACTTATTTAGATTCTTTTAACTATAGATCTATCAAGCCCTAAGTGAGATCAAATCTCTTTTCACTTTAAAAGGGGTTTTCATATCAAGAAATTTGATCCTTCCTTGCTCTTGGTAGATCCAGAGTTAAGATGGATGTAGACTAGTTTAATTTCCCCTTTAAATAGGGTATATTCCACATGAATATCATGGGTCCATACCAGGATTTCTTAATACCAATGGCCATTATTAGTATTATTATTATTATTATTATAACATGATTATTTTTATTTTTATTTTTATCCAATTAAAATGTTTGCATTACATCACATAGATCCTCTTATTCTATTTATTTATTACATTAATCTAATTTGATTTAGTGAAAATGTTAAACATTACATTATAGCGCACCACACTATATATAAATAAATGTGCTGCACTATTTTTCTATATATAATTAAGATTTTAATAAAATTTAAAATAAGAATAGAGATGTAAAATTTATACAAATATAAATAATATTATTAAGAATCAACATAGATTTATTTTATCTCTAAACCTAATCTATTAAATGCAAAGAAGAATCAAAATTTTCAAGGTAAATAAATTTGTATTTTCAATAATTTAATCCTTATAAATCTCAAATTAAGATGAATCTAAACTAATTTAATTATGCTATAAAAATTATTTAAAAAACAATGTACCAAATTATTAAACATAACAAAAACATATTAATATAATTAATTATACTTATATAAATATATTTGATGATATATTTAAATTTTTAATTATGATTATATATATATATATATATAATTCAATTATAACATAATTCTTAATTGTAAAGTGGGTAGTGGTCTATACTTTTAAGACTCTTTGGGATAATAGAATTGGTCAAATTTGCAATACTAAAAAGGTGGAAGATCATAAATCAGTATTAAAAATAATTTTTGATGATGATGATGATGATGGTGGTGGTGGTTAACGTCCACTGAGACCAAACTTTGGTCTATCGGACCTAGAGAAACAAATTATTTAGTTTGATTTAAGGTTTTATTTCTATGCTAAAAAAGCTTGGAGAGAAGCCTCCCAGCTCACTGTAATTTTGACATTGTAAAAGGCTAGGAAGGTGAGTATTGCGACAAAGATTATGAAACTGAGATCTAATGTGGTTGTACACGGGGCACTCTAAGAGGAAGTGATTTTCATCCTCAATGTTCCTATTATCATAGAGATGGCATATTCTTTCCGTCCATGGTGTTTTAGGTTTTAGGAACTGTCCAACGACCTGTTTCACTATGGAGCTCATGAGAGTTCGTTCTAAACTTTGCTAAATTATTTTTCTTATTTGAGCTAGCTAAAACAGAGAGATAATTTTGATCTTATAGGGTGGGGTTGATGACCTTCTTATAAGAACTCGTGTTTTAGGTTTTAGGAACTGTCCAACGACGTGTTTCACTATGGAGCTCATGAGAGTTCGTTCTAAACTTTGCTAAATTATTTTTCTTATTTGAGCTAGCTAAAACAGAGAGATACTTTTGATCTTATAGCGTGGGGTTGATGACCTTCTTAGAAGAACTCAATTTTCTTTTAGCGGCTAAATCTTTCTCACGCCACATTTTTTCTTTGAACTTAGAAATAACAATATTTTTAATGTTATTAATGTTTTGCAATGCATCGTTCTCGTTGATCTACCAATGGTTCATCCAGGCCCCATTGTCTTTATACCACCCCGTTTGAGCCTTAGATGGTTTTGGCTGGAATTTAAAGCTAGCTTGGGAAGTCTATGATCTCCTATGTTATTGAGCTTGTGCTTGTACAACAGAAGCCTAGTCATAGCTATGACTAGGCTTTGGATAGGGGAAAGACCTACTTCTATAAGGAGAATAAGGTAGGGGAAAGACATACTTTTATATGTTCTCTGAAATTTTCTATCTATATTTGTATTTAATATACAAATTAAAAGTTTATAAATTATTTAATATTCATGCTATTATTATAAAATACTATTTTTTATATTTAATCATTATAATTATATTTTTAATAATATAAAGTTTATTAAAAATATTTAAGAATACATTTTAAAACATAATACAATAAAGAAATAGTTTAAAAAATTAATTACCTATGTAATTATTGATTAACTATTTTTTTATTTAATCATTATAATTGTATTTTTAATAATATAAAGTTTATTAAAAAGATTTAAGAATGCATTTTAAAATATAATACAATAAAGAAATAGTTTAAAAATTAAGTTTCTAAATGTGTTTAGTTGAATATTAACCAATGCTATTTTTGAATAGGGATTATTTTACCTTTAAATTTCTAAAAAATAATAGGATATTAAATAATTATAAGTGTTTGAAATTGCAATGCAATAATAGTATAATTATATTTAAAATAATATGATATTAAATAATTATAAGTGTTTGAAATTGTAATGTAAATAATGTGGATTTAGTATAATTATATTTAAAAATGGTAGATAAAGTTAAATTTAAATAAATCTTACTTCTTAAATTTATTTTAGAAATAAAGAAATAGATTATAATATTCATAATTTACGCAATATATTTTATAGATAAAATAACATAAAAACAATATATCTTATAAATCGATCAAATAACATCAAAACAATATATCTTATAAATCAAACAACATCATTTTGAATGATATACATGAGTAATAACATTAAAACAAGACAGGCTGCATGGCAGCTAGTCCCTGCCTAGCTGGTCCAGCGACGAGCAGCCAGAAAGCCATCTAAGCCACCTGCGATCCTTTGCAGGTTCGATCTGATCCTTTGTAGGTTATGCAGCCGGAAGCACAGAAACTGCCAACATCAAGTGACTGGCAATGTTAACTTGTGATAGCAACGAATGCGAATGGGTTAAAGGTGGGTTACTACCGCGATAGGTGCCTAGAGGCACCAGCAGCCAGAAAGCCATCTAAGCCACCTGCGATCCTTTGCAGGTTACCCAGCCGCAAGCACAGAAACTGCCAACATCAAGTGACTGGCAATGTTAACTTGTGATGGCAACGAATGCGAATGGGTTAAAGGTGGGTTACTACCGCGATAGGTGCCCAGAGGTGGAGGCGATTGTAGGTGCAACTGTTCGAGAATCCTCTTGAGGTAATAATATGTCTATGGAAGAAGCAGTGGTTAGACACCCGATTGAAGTTCAAGCAGTAGTTCGAGATGTAATAGTGAAAGCTCCGATTATAGCTTGTAGCATCCTTTCTTTCCTGTTCGAGTGTCAATTTTAGATCCTTCCGTGTCTCACTTATATATTTCTCTCCATGCCTTTTCACAAGGGAACGACGATAGTAGCTAAAGATCACTATACATAGTATCATAAGGAATTGGACGGAAGCGAACGTTGAAAGATATAGTGAATAGTGGGGACCTCTCTATGAAAGTGCGTCATGATCGAGAATAAGATCTGTTCAGTGCAGATCCCGATGTGGATTCGGTTGACTAAGTCATAGTCCCGGTCCTTATAGTAAAAGATTAATATTCATAGCCTTTTTCTGTTGAATTAGCGCCAAGTCTATATAGTGACCCAACATACCATCACCAGTATAAGAGAGCATCATCGGTAGCAATGGTTTCAGCAGTAGAGTAAACAACAGATAATTTGTAGGATTTATAAATAAAAAAAATATAAATTTAGAGACGAACATTTTTAAATTTAAATTTTGTTTGATTATTATTTATTATTTTATACTATATATTTTAAAATATGTATCTATTTATTTTGTTATTGAATTTATTAAAAAAAATTATATAATAATGTAACATAGAGATTACTTTCATATTCCGCATGAAGGGAGAGAGTGTATTATTACGAGATCTATTTTGTATTCTCCGATCATGTAAGCCCTTTTCTTAATTCTTCATGTATTTTTTTTTGTTAATTCTTGCCCGAATTTAATTTTTGTTATTTCTCATAAATATATATTTTGTGTTGTGCTTTTATTTCTTTCAATAATCCCTATTTGATAGCCTTTTGTTTTATTCATTCACATTCAACTCCATAAGAGCGCTTATTCAGTTATAGGCATTGCATGTATTTATTATTATCAGAATATAAGATAATAATTTAGAAAGTAATGTGTCTCAACAAAATTTCAAAGAGTAAAGCAGTGTCTCCCTGATCTTAGGAGTAAAAGTACTGCACATTATACGTATAAGAGTTATAGGTATTGCACATTATTTTTTCAAATTATAACAAAATAGTTAAGAACGTAACGCGTCTGAGCAATAACCCGTGCTCATAATTGAATCTATAGGCTCCCCCAGCTCGCACTCGAACATGATTACAAATGCGCTAGAGCTAAACACTACAAATATGCTGAGTCGAGAGCTAACCATAACTTGTCAAAAATCTATCCAGATGGAATCCTGCCAACATGCCGATTGTAGCGTCTTATAAAAGTGATTTGAATATTGATTTTTTTTTCAAATATCTATTTGTTTATAATGTTATAGTAACAGTAGTAACATTCTAACCCCATGAATCCTGCCCATTTATCTTTCAAACTTTTTTTAGGCAGGCAATTATTGCATGACAATATAGTGTCTAATGTTTGCCATTCAAAACAGATGTGACAGCCACGTGCATTGCATGCAAGCCATCTACCACTATGGTAGGTTGAAGCATGATGACCCACACCATTTCCCCCCTGCACACGATACTACCTCCTGCCTCCACGTTTGCTGAGGAAACCAAAGATGCAGCTATGGAGAAAGCATGGGCAGCTAAGGATGCTTCAGCAGAGAAAGCACGGGCACCTAAGGATAGTGTTGCAGGAAAAACGCAGGAGCCAAGGATTCAAGGACCGAGTTCTTAGCGGAGACTTAAGCTGTCTGCAACACGCAATCGCCAATTCTTCCTATGCAATACGCTTGGCTGTTAATGAGGTTTGAAATTCATTAGTGACATTTTTTTTCATGATATCTACTCTCCTAATATTATTCTGTACTTTATTTATAATTTTATGCCTGGTACCATATTTTCTAGCTTATCAAGGCATGAAAGAAGCTTGCACTTTCAATGGATGTCCTGATAAACAGCTGTGAAAATTTTTCTATCTAAAACAGGATGTTTAAAGTTTATTTTAACGGTTGGTAGGGGCAGAGCAAAAGCCTAACAGTGTTAGAGTTGGGGTTTATTGTGCTAGAGTCTGATGGTGTCTGTTATTACTGGTTAGGGCCCGCGTTTTACTTTATACAACTGTTATAATGAATGCGCTCTGCTGTAAAAAAAACCCTATTGGCAGGCACAGAGAAAATAACTTGGTACGCTTTGAGTTAGAGTTTTTATGTGTCTGAAACAAAGTTTTTATGCGTATTCTCTTGCTTCTATACTATGTAATCTTCTGTCCACTTGAAAAAGTCATTTTAGATTTACATAGAAATTTTTGAGGAAACAATAGAACATTATTGCAGTTAGATGTGTTTAATTTCTAAATTCAAAAGTGGCATATTTGCAGGAGAAGTTCTTGGAACAATTTGTTGTGGACTCATTCGAATCCCAAATTTTACGTTTAAACAATGGTTGGAGGTGATACACTAACTTTACTATATATTCATCTCCTCGATATATTTACTGGAACCTTCCTGACATGGCTGCTGGTTAACATATTCTTGTATTTGGACTTATTCTTCTATTGTCTTGCTTCTATACTATGTAATCTTCTGTCCACTTGAAAAAGTCATTTTAGATTTACATAGAAATTTTTGAGGAAACAATAGAACATTATTGCAGCAGGATGTGTTTAATTTCTAAATTCAAAAGTGGCATATTTGCAAGAGAAGTTCTTGGAACAGTTTGTTGTGGACTCATTCAAACATATTTTGGAGGAGACCAAAAATATTTTAAGCTACAAGACTTTTTGTAAGTTACTTCTCTACTTGAACTGGCATAATTATGATGCTGAAAGATGTGCCAGGAGATCAATCACACAAGCAAGACTGTACAATAAATGAGTGGTTCTAAAATTATTAAAGTCGTAGCTCATTTCTTAGGATACCTTAATTGTTTTTATGCGTCTGAAACAAAGTAGAATTCTCACTGTTTCGTCGCCGGAAAGCGAGGCCCCGTCCGCAGCTCAGGTTGTTTCTTCTCTGCCAAGCGAGGCTCTGATTCAGCGGTTAGTAATATCTCTATCCTTACTTTGCACCATTACTAATAATTTTTAAATCGAACAAGAATTTCCAGATTCTTATTATATTATATTAGATATAACTATTTGTAGTTTTTTCGAATGATTTGTATAGCTTAGTCAGAAAAATAAATTATTGAACAGTTTATCCAAACAAACAAAATCTTCACCAAACCAATAGTCATTTGAGCTAATAAAGCTGATACCGTTTTCTGATTATAGAACGACGGAATAAAGAACTTCAAATCAGGCGTTTGGGTAGCCCTTGCACTTTCTTCGGCCATCCTCGTTTTTATGGCATAATTCAGTTTCCTGGCCTATCGAACATTTGCTCAGGCTGCGTGCGCTTGCTTCGGCCCTCCTCGTTTTTATGGCGTAGTTCAGTTTCCTAGCCTATCGAACATTTGCTCAGGCTGCATGTTTGTATTTACTAGTAAACCATACATTGAATCGCCAAATCAGAACATGCAGACACCCAAGCATGCAACATGCAGTAACCGATGGCAACAAGTGGAAACTTCAGCTACTTATAAACTAGTTCTAGTTCAGTCATATACTTTAACATTAAATGTTAGCAAATTAATGCTAATGCAAAGATAGCATTACTTCGTGAAGGTGTCAAGTTGGTCTAATTACTTGTACTTCTCCGAACTTTGTCCTAACTTTTCAGCCTGTATACCTCGGTTTGAGGCCAAATAAGACGGATATTGCATTGATTGGTTAAAAGGATAAAATATTGTATTGGTTGATATGTGCTTTCCAGAAACTTTACTTTAAGCTCCAATTAGTTTATCAATTAGCATGTCAAACTAATGCAACCGACCAAAATCGATTACTATAGTCCCTGCCAGCCCGAAAGGGCAGGGACTAATAATTATATATCCCAAATATATATCTCACTTTAAATATATGTGGAAACAATAAATAAACATGTCAACTAATTCTATGTCATTCTCGTCTTTCCTAACTTATTATTTGAGCCCTACATAGGTTGCGAGGCCTCTTTGGCCACTTGAATGCAAAATAATAAAAATAGGTTTTTATAATATATAACCTTGTATTATGACATATATATATGTCATACTAACGTGCTAATCTTATATTTGATGTCATGATACCTCTCGTACAATTGTTTTATAGACATAATTATTTTATATTTATTTGTAAATATGGTTAAATATAATGGTCGTGAAGCCATGACTTAGATTTAAGTGATTGAATATGTAAATAAATATTTTTTTGGGAAGTTTTGAGAAAGAGCATATGAGTAAACTTTTTTTTTCATAGGAATTATTAAGTAGTTAAGTCTAAATGTTGGACTTTTCCAAAATTCTCCATTATAGTGCAAAAATTCACCCCATGATCAAGAATATAACCGCATTCTTTACCAAGTCAGAAAATCAATTTGTGATTGGTGAATCATCAAGAAAAAAGGTATTTTGAGTGATTAAAACTCATTCCTAGTTGGGGAAACCAAACCAGAAGGCATATTGAGGACCAAAATAGTATGTCATCAACACGCTCTCTACATTTGATTCCTAAAGCAATGTTGGAATTCAACTAGATAAGTTTAGAATTAGTCCAATTTAACAAATTTGATTAAAATAATTATTGTTGATTAAAATAATGATTTATTTGGTCTAGCTTAACCATCTCCTTAATATGGTCGAGAAATTCGTCTATATGCAATGAAGGAAAATCATGAGAAAATCTATATAAATGAAGTTCTTCACTAGTCATAAGGATAAGAAGGAACTAATGCCGAAATTCCACTAGAGCTATAACCACGATAAACTTGTGCATCCACACTAGTGAGAATAGAGGTTAGGAAGGAGATCAAGGGTAGAGGCTTGGAGAACTCATTGATGTATTCTAGTTCTATTTAAGGACTACCATAAAAAGTATTCTCCCCATTATTTATATTTCATGGTCTATTGCATTTGATGTGATCGATATATTATGCTTGGCAATAATATTATTTTGCAGGAAGATCAGGTTGGTTTCTTTATTTGCGTGCAGGTTATTTAGGACATATAAGAGAAAATATCTCAAGTATATCTTCTTAGAGTTGGCATCTTCAAATAGAGTTAAGGATCTAACATTAAGAGGTAAGTTTTCTACTCTTGTCTTGTAATCTGAAGTGCTTAGGATTTTCCTTTTTGGTGTGGTTCCACTTCTTCTTCATGCACACCATGGGGGCTTCACTCAGTGAACCTCTGACCTATCACTTGTGTTCATGGCATATTAAACAATATCCTTAATTTGACTACATATTGGAAAATACCCCTAAAAATATCATTATTTAACCCCTTGCCAATATGGACCCAATACATCTTCTCAATTTAAAAACCCCCTACGTCCACTAGATATTGTAGGTATCCATTTTTTCATTAACATTTTTTATACCCCTCTATATTTTTTCATTAACTTTGAGCTCCATTTTCTATACTGGCCAATTAAAAAACCCTTCACCCCCTATGTATCCCCCAATATGTCACATTTTCCTCAATATATTTCCCCCAATATGAACCCATGTGGTATGGTATTTCTCCCTAAGTGAAGCCCCCGTGATTCACACACACCATTTGCGAAAGCTCTTGTCAAAGCTTCCTCGGATTAAAGTAACCTACTACTATATGCTAAATTCTCTCTTAAACATACATGGTGATTCCATAGTGGAGCTCCTAGTAAGTTAAATTTTTAGCTTACTGTATTATGACAATGATTGTAACATCGTATATCACATTCAGACAATACTTGTCACTATGCGACATTGAATATATTTATGTACCATTCCAATGTCACAATATTAAACCCTAATATTATAAACCGTAACATTATAAAACTCAATACTAAACCAAAATATTATAACCCCAATATTAAACCCAATATTACAAACTTTGATATTAAGCTCAATACTAACATTAAAAAGCCTACTATTAAAGTCAATATTGTAAACCCTAATGTTAAACCCAATATTTCAAATATAATATTAAACCATAATATTCAACCCAATAGTATAAAACCTCACATTATAAAACCCAATCTTATAAACTTGGATATTAAACCCAACATTATAAACTAAATATTATAAACCTTTATATTAAACCGAATATTATAAACCAGAATATTAAACCCAATATTATAATCCCTAATGTTAAATGCAATATTATAAACCTAATAATAAACCCAATATTATAAAACCTATTATTATAAACCCAATATTTAACATCAATATTATAAACTCAATATTAAATCTAATATTATAAACCCTAGTATTAATCCCAATAATATAAACCCTAATATTAAACCCCATATTATAAGCTCATTATTATAAGCCCTAATATCAAACCCAATATTATAATATCATCATTGTAAATGATTTAAACAATGACTGTCAAGGTTGACTTTGTTTGACTATATTCAATAATCTGGTTGGTTATGTTTGACTATTAATAGTAACCAGCCGAGATCCATCATAACCTCGGATCTATCAACCGCCGAGAGGGACTAAATATCTAGAGGTGAAAACCTATGTTTTGAGTGCAAAATTGAGGAGAGGTTTGCAACTCGAGGGATTTGATCCCTCTTGACGCTTGATAGATTTGGTGTTAAGACGAATCTAGGCTTGTTTTAGTCATGTGCAATCATACAAAATTTGTTGAACATCTAAATATTTTGATCATTTTAAATATGCTAAATATGTCTAAGATTTATTTAGTCAATTTAATTTAAATTTTTCTTAGTTACCTCAGTTTGTTGAGATGAGAGAGACTGTTAGTAACTTGAATGATGAAAAATGTTGAAATAAAAATTTTGGGTGCAAAGTGTCAATGTAACAATTTTGATTGATGGAAAATGTGAATATTAAGAATACAGTCAATTACAAACAATATTCATTATGATTAATCTGAAACTATTTTCTTTTACTGTTCCTATTGCCGCACCTATTAGTTTTTCCATTTTCTCATATCGATCATATGAAAAGAGTAGTTGGAGTCATAGACCATTCATATATTTAACTCGAGCTATAGAAGTAAACAAAATACCTTGTCTTTGTTTCTCTCCAATATTAATAGTAGTTTTCTCGAAAGTCAATCATGGTTACTTATGGAGTGTTAAACCCCAAATAATTTCCAATGGTACATATTTTCTATTACCATGTTTGAATGCAAAGTAATTAACAATGTTGAATGATGGAAAATGAGAATAATAAGAATGTACCCAATTATAAATAGTTTATAGTTTCAAGAAGCCAAATTTCGGGTAAGATTTTATTTAGGATGGAAATTCAAGTTTGGTATTTATGGTTGAATTATTGTAACACATAAGTCAATACATGTCATGAATAATTTTTATGTGCTTACACCGAGAGGGAGTGTGTATGTTTTGTGGGTGAGAAGGAGAGACAAGGGGAGATAGATATATAGATGGGGGGGTGAGAGAGGGAAGAAGAGAGAGGCACAGACATGGAGGGAGGAAGAGATATAGATATGGAGAGAGAAATGTTAGAGAGAGAGAGAAGGGGAAGAGAGTGAGGGAGGGGAAAGGGAAGGAGGGAGAGAGATAAATGGATAGATATGGAGAGAGAGTGTGTATGTTTAGGGGGTGAGACAGAGAGATAGAGAAGGAGAGACAATGGGAGATAGAGATATAGATGGAGGAGGCAGAGATATGCTTACACTGAAATCAATGCACAATATTAATCTAATTACTTTGAAATTAATGTACATCATACATCTAGTTGCATTAAATCATAAATAAACATCTATAGTAAAATCAATGCATCTAGTGAAAAAAATCAAATAGGATTAGAAATCGACATCTATACTTAAATCAATGCATCTAGTGAAAGAAATCAAATAGGATTAGAAATCAATATCTACACTAAAACCAACACATCTAATGCAAGAAATCAAATATGAGTAGAAATCAACATCTATGCTAAAGTCAATGCATCTCGTGTAAGCTACTAAATAGGTTTAGAAATCAACATCTACAATGAAATCAATGCGTCTAGTGCAAGCGATCAAATAGGATTATAAATCAATATCTACACTGAGACCAATGCATCATGTGTAGCAATCAAATAGTTGTAGAAATCAACATCGACACTGAAATAAATGCATCTAGTATAAGTACTAAATAGGATTATAAATTGACATCTACACTTAAATCAATGCATATAGTGCATATCATCAAATAGGATTGCAAATCAACAACTACATTAAAATCAATACATCTATTTTACTGAAAATCCAAAATATTCATGACTTTCTAGATCTAAATTCTATGTCTGTATTTGTCTATGTCTGTCTCTTTATTCTTCCCTCTCTCTTCACCTTCCATTCTGTGTCTATCTCCCTCTCCCTCCTCTTTTCTCTCTTCCCCTCCCTCTCTCCCCCATCTCTCTCTATCTTCCTCTCCCTCTCTTTATCTATCTTTCTCTTCTTCCCTCTCTCCCCCTGCCATCTATATCTATAACTCCCTCCATCTCTCCTTATTTGTTTCTCTATATCAACCCTGTAAACACATGTCATGCT
Organism: Pinus taeda; assembly: GCA_000404065.3. Classification (NCBI taxonomy): domain Eukaryota; kingdom Viridiplantae; phylum Streptophyta; class Pinopsida; order Pinales; family Pinaceae; genus Pinus; species Pinus taeda. The sequence goes on along the minus strand of APFE030401447.1, from coordinate 16,991 downwards.
CTCTCTCTCTCCCCATATCTATCTATCTATCTCTCCCTCCCTCTTCATTTCCCTCTCTATCTCTTCCCCTTCTCTCTCTCTCTCTCTCTCTCTCTCTCTGTTTCTCTCTCTGTGCCCCCTCCATTTATATCTCTATATCTAATCTATCTCTATTCCTCCCTCCCTCTCTTTTCCTCTCTCTTCTACCTCTTCCCTGCCCCATCTATATCTATGTCTCCCCTTACCTCTCCTTCTCGCCCCGAAAACATACACACTCTCTCTCTCCATATCTATCTATATCTCTCTCGCTCCTTCTTCCTGTCCCTCTCTCTCTCTCTTCACCCTCTCTCTCTCTCTCTCTCTCTCTCTCTCTCACATTAACTCTCCATCTCTCCATTGCCACTCCCTCTCCACCTCTCTATCTCTATGTCTTTCTTCCCCTTCCAAATCCATCTCTCTCTCTCCTCTCTCAAGTCCTCTCTCTCCCCTTCTCTCCCACCTCCCTCCATCTCTCCCCCGATCATACACACGCTTTCTCTCTCCACCCTCCAACTTTCTCACTATCTCCCTACCTCTCTCTGTCTCTCTCTCCCCCTCTCTTCCCTCGTCTCCTCTCTACCTCATTCCATCTTCATCTCTACCTTGTCACTCCCTCTCTTTCTCCATCTCTATCTCTTAATGTCTTTGCTCTTCACTCCCTCTCTTTCCCCCTCCAAATCAATCTCGCTCCCTCCCTCTCTCCCCCTCCTCTCTCTCTCTCTCTCTTCCTTTATCTCTCTCAGTTTCTCTCCCACCTCTATGTCTCTCCCCCCCACTATATTCCCCCTTCCATCTCACTCTCTTTCTTAAATATGATCCCATTGTATTGTATTTAAGAAAGTATCTAAATTAAAAAAAAACATAATTGGTTGTAAAACATTAAACCTATATTTTGGATCAATCATGTTAAAGTAAATACAATAATAAAAAAATTAAAAGAATGGTGCACTATCTTTCCTCTATCATTGTTAATCACTTTTGTTTCTCACTTATCTTAGATCCTTGGTTAAGATGCATCTATCCTAGTTCTTTATAATATTATTTATATTATATAAATTTCATATATGTATACATAAAAGTATTCTCATTTTTTAATTTATTAAAACCTCCATTTAATCTCTATGGGAATATTGTTAGTAATCATGAGGATGTAGGGTTTATATATACCTCAAATGTAATTATAGCTTCTTTTCTCTTATATTTAATTAAAAAATGGTATAAAATTAAATTAAAATAAAGTATTTGTAAAATATTTTGATTTTGAAATAAGTTATGGTTTTTGGGCATGTGGTATTGATAAGCCATGGTATTGGCCCATGGTATTGTAACAAAATAATTAAAATCCTAGATCCATAACATAATAATCAAAAGTCTAGATGACGCATGGTATTGATAAACCATGGTAGTAGCCCATGGTATTATAATTTTCTTCCCTCCTCTCCCTCTCTATATTTCTCTTGTGAGTAGTGGCCCATGGTATTGTAAAACAACCTACTTAGAAGTTAATAATATCAATGGCAAATTTTCATGATTAAAAATATTGTCATATTGTAAATATCAAGTTTTTATCGGCTTATTAATTAAATTTATAGATGGAACACATCTATATTAATTAGTACAAATATATTTATTACAATTGAGTCCACATTACATTTCCTACATTACATCTACACATGTGCTTTAAGTGCAGAAAAGTGAATCAGGTGAGTGGAAATTTTACATAAAATTTAATATTACAATATTATATGTTATCCAATATTTATAACCACCCCCACCTAATATAGTGACTAGGGGTGGGGGGAAATACTAATTAAAATGTAATATTATTAAATTTTACCTAATATTTCACATCACACCCCACTCTAAATATTACATTCTACTCAAGATTTCCCCTCATTCCTCCTAATTTTATAGTTGAGTTTTGTTCACTTTTAAATTATAAATATAAAGAAAAATTACTATAAGAAGTGGACCCATTGAGGGGAAATATTGGGTAAAATGTAATATTAGAGTATTATATTTTATCCAATATAACTTAGTAAAAAGTGGATGGAAGTAGCAAAAAGTATTAGATAAAATTTAATAATTACATTTTCCCTAATATTTACTCACCTCTGCAAACATTTCCATAAAAACATTTTACCTTTACTAGAAAGCTTTACCTTTATAAACTACACATATTCAATTCCATCATTTTCTACAACTAATTATGTATCTAAATATAACATCAAACTAACATGAATCTAGGCTAGTTTAATCCCCCCTTAAATAGACCGTATTCCAGAGGAATTCCATGAGTCAATACCATGAGTCTTTTTTTTTTCTTATTTAATTTTTATAGGGTTAATTTTTATTTTGTTATTTTAATTTTATTTTCACCAAATTACAGAGTTTACATTAAATTAAGTTACACATCTCTACCATATTTTAATTTTATTTTGACCTAGTAAAAAATATTAACATTATATTACTTTACTTTACACATTTCTACCATACTATAAACATTAGATCTCGGCTGAATGAAGAAATTACATTTATCCCTCATACTAAAAAGTATACATATATTAGCTGAGGCATATATATATATATATATATTAAGTTTTTTAATGTAACGTTACGTGACAACATCTCCTCTTCCTTATGTTGTAGGTTGTAGAGAGCAATAGTAATGATAGGAGATTATGTTTAATTGAAGATAAGGAGTGTTGACTATCAAACATAGTCAAACATGGTAGAACATACTCAACAAAATTATTAAATGTGGTTGACTAATTTTCTAATGTTGCATTGCGACATTGAATAAATTGTAATGTAATGTAACATTATGACAATGATTGTCATATTGGAACAATGTTTGTAACAATGCAATTTTAGATAGATTTCTATACCCGTTTTGATATCACATCATGTTTGATTATTAAAACTCTAATATTAAAACACAATATTAAAACCCTGGAACTAAAATCCTATACCAAAAATATGGTAAACATAGGGTTGTCAATGATAATGGTCACACGGTTCTTATTATTATGTTTATTATTAGAATTACAATATGGTTGACCATGTTGAGCATGGGTTGACCATGGTTTTTAAAGATTGATTATGGTTACTATGATTGACCAAATATGACCATGATTGACCATGTTTGACCTAAGTTTCTCATGGTTCAACATGGCTGACCATGACTGATGTAGGATAACCACGCTGAATAAAGTTAACTACGGTTGAAAATGGCTAACCATTGTGACCCTAGTTAACAATTTCCAATCATAGTCAACCATGGTGATCATAGTTGATGACATATGACTATGGTAAGAGTATGGTTGGCAAAATGTGACTATTGTTAAACATTAGTGACTATGTTTTCATTATGGTTAATGATTGTTTGACTATGATTGAACTTTGTTGACTATGGTTGTCCATGTTCACCCTAGAAAGGTTTACTATGTTTAACTATGCCATCATGTTCACAATCATTAAATATGGTAAACATGGTGAACATGACATGACCATGTTCACCATATGTGAACATAGTTTGACTAGTTTGACTATGATTGACCATAGATTTTTATGACAATTATGGTTTTCTAATTTGACAATGGTTGACTTGTTCATCCATAGCGACCCTAGTTGACAACCATTCTAACCATAGTTGGTTGTAGTTGGCCATTAAAAATGGGTAGAGCAAGGGGTTTTCTAGGTTAAAAGGGATACCAATGGTTGACCAAGGAACATGGAAAACTAAGATTGTGTATCATTGAGCATCAGTAATAATGAGTGACAATGACTGACCATAATTGATATTTAGACTTTAACCTTATTAAACATTAGCTTTATTAATATTAACCTTAAAGCTATCAATATTAAAATGATTAAACTTATTAATATTAATATTAACCTTATTATTAAACATATTAAACTATAATATTGACTTTATTATTAAAATTATTAAAATAAAATAAAAATTATTAAACTAATTTTATTTTAAATGTTATATTAACGATTTGGAAATATTTATTATTATTATAACAATATATATATCATATACTAATATTTAATATTTATATTTAATATTTAATATCAATATTAATGATTAATATTAATATTATTAATATTATTATTACGTTTCATATTAAATATTAACATAATAAAACTTTAATATAATTTAATATAATCAATTCATAACAATAAATTTTAATTTTAATTTAATAATATTAAAATTTAATGTTAATAATATCAATAATAAATTTTAATAAACCATATATTAATAATAATAAATTAATACTAATAAAAATAAAAATAATACTAATAACCTTAAATTAACACTAAAGTTTATTAATGCAAACCATTCCATACCATAAATTCTTGAATATTAAACAACTACTTGCGATCACCTTAATATTATTTATGTTTTTAATAACAACAACTTGCCACAAGACACTCATTAGTCCTCGTTGTCTCCACATGGGACTATAATAATTGAAAACCACAATGTTAATATAAGTTGAGTTTTTTGGGAGCTATTTGTTAGGGCCCATTCATGGAGTATAATCAAATTTTTTAGGTATATAGTGATTTACCATCTTATTTAGCTTGTTTAGGAGGTAGAGAGGAAAAAACATATGATATATCTATATATATATATATATAGTATCACTGTTAGATCAACTTAATTCTAGCGTTAATATTTAATGTTCGGGATAATGTTTATGGATATCAATTTTTTTGGAGACAAACATTGTCTTATTTAAGACAAACAGGTTGCATGAAGATGCGCGTGGTGAGAGGAGGTCTCTATCAGAGTGGCGAGGGAGTGGGAGGAGGAGGTCTTTATCAGAGTGGCGAGAGTGGGTCTCTATCAGAGTGGCAAGGGAGTGGCAAGAGGAGGTCTTTATCAGAGAGGCGAGAGTGGTGAGCATGCCCAGAGGATAGGAGGTGTATTATCTTTTGAAGCTGCCATTACCTTTCTCTACAACAACTACCATTACCTTTCTCTGCAACAACTACCAGCTTATGTTGCTAGAAAATTCCACTCAACCAAGCTCGAGTCAGTTTTCTTAACTAGGCGAATCAAAGTGAGGTGGGTATGATTTCCTCCTCACTCACAATAAGGCTTTGAACTTGCTTGGCTCACAATAAGGCTTTGAACCTGCTCGGCTGGATCGAGCCTTAGGATGTCATCGCCTGCAACATAGAATGGTAGTAGGTCTGTTGGTGCTTGTGGATTTGTGTGGCTTAATGAAAAAATCAACAAATATGCATACTGATTTCAAAGGTAAGTATAATTACCTTTCTCTGTGGCTTCTCTAGCATAATACAGTCACACCTGCAGTAGAGGCGGTTGACCTAAATGATGACCCCACATACTTTTAGAAGCAAAGATGCACCCAAAGGCTCAGTTCGATTGGTCATTCAAGGGTTCACCTTCATTGTTGTGCTTACAGACTAGGCTACCCTTCTTCGAAAGCTTCACAGGCTACCTACCATTAGTCTTCTCGGAATTCACGGTTACCTACCATTAGTCTTCTCAGGATCACTAGGAGGGGTTTACTGCAAAAGAAGGTCTTGGTTCTTATTTTCTTTTCTCTAGATTGCTATTCTCTTCCCATCAAACTGAAACGTTCTGATTTAGCAAAAGACCGGTTGACACAAGACCTTACCTACCTTACTACTCGATCTCTTCCCTCCCGTCGTCTATCTTTGAGACCTTCTCTCTTTCAGAGAGATTTATCACACTCTTTTTGAAAGAGAGCTTTATCACACTCTTTTTTTTTATTGAACAACACTCTTTTTTTTACAGAACAACAGATGAAATAAAAATACAGGTAGCTGAACCTTGTGATTAATTGTATATAGAGACCAAAGGCAATATGTAACCTGGCGATACTCTATATTATAGGCCTTTGTCCTTGATGCTGCTAATTAGAATGGAGAAACTCTATACTATACGCCTTTGTTTGTGATGCTGCTAATTAGAATGGTGAAAATATATACTATATGCCTTTGTCCCTGATGCTGTTGATTAGAATGATGGGTTAGATGCTATAGCTCCTGCCTGTGTTGTCCTCACTACCTTTGTTGTTGCAAATTTGTTCCTTGATTTGGAGGATGAGATCCAAGTATGAAAGATTGGAACTTCAGAAGTTTGTGGTGGCTTGATGCAGTGAAACATTGGAACTTCAGAATCAATACTTTCGAGACTTGGCCTGCTCATTCCATGGGACAAAGCCACCTGCTCATTCCCTGGGATAACTTGGAATCTATACTTCATTCCTTGGGGCAAAGCGAAATAACTTGGGAAACGATACTTTTGATGCTTGGCCTACTCATTCCCTGGGATAAAGCCAAATAGCCAAATTACTTTGTTTTGTCATTTTCTTAACCCATGATTAAAGCAATAAATAAATTCCAAATTTTCCAGCGGCAATGTTTTAACAATGCTCAAGAAGATGTATTCTTCATCATCCAGATTACTGTTGTTTTCACGACATTTTTCTTCTGGACCTTGTTGTCTACTTAACTTCTTCATATTGTTGTCTCCTTAATGGAGTAGATGGTTTTCGTTCTACAATACACAATTATCTCTCCTCTGTGACTTGTTCTGCATATTTAAATTTTAAAATTTCATTGCACTACACTATCAAATTCCATGCTAGAATTTGGAGTAGACCAACCTATCTAAACATTATATGATGATCCAATACAACACAACCATTATGTGCATGCTTTTACAACAATCTATGAAGAGGTTGTTGAGTCAAAACATGTCATATCATTTAATGCATTTTTTTTGCAGCTAGTTAGCTGTGTTGTACACAAAGACTGAGCTTGGACGTGTCATAATGCATTCAAGAACTGACAAGTAGAAGGGAGCAATGAGGGTAGTGCTTATAAAGGGAAAGAGTCAAAGTGAATTTAATTGATTGATTGATCACAATTCCACTTTTAATATTGTTTTACAAAACAATATGAGTAGTCTGTAAACTAAGTCACTTTAGAGTTGAGATGGGAACATACTTTCCAAACAAAGAGCTTTGTGGCCTACAAGGAGTGTATCCCGTGCCTTAGTTTCAATTTCTAAGATTATATATTTATTCATCGGATCATGCACGGAGCAAGTTCTGATGTTTTTTTCATTCCAAAAATAACCATGTGACATGATTTATATATGAATTTTTAGATCTGTCCAACTACCTTGAACATCATCACAATTAGTAACCAGATAGTTAGAGTGATTATGACTTATGACAATATTTTTAATGTTGCAGAGAATAACTTTTGTAATCGAAGATAATACAAAGCTTTGAACATCATCATAATTAGTAACGTGATAGTTAGAGTGATTATGACTCATGAAAACATTTTTAATGTTGTAGGGCATATCTTTTGTAATTGAAGGTAATACAAAGCAATCAGTTGAGATGTGGAACACTGTCTGTGACAGTGCTATCGTACATTCAAATGCACTCATGCATGCTGGAATTATTGTAGACACATTCCTCAAAGAAATCTAGTCATATGCCTTTCTTTTACAAGCTATTTGTCTCACCTACTTATTGCATTTTAGGTGTCATTCACAGGGGTCACCTTCAACAAGGTTGATCTTTGATGGCTCCTTATCTTCCTCAGATTTTTTCACCTGGGGTGGAAAGTTAACCCATATTCAGAAGGTGAACCTTGTATGGTTTAGGGCTTATCTTGTTTTTGTAAATTGAGAAGATGCTTTTCAAAGTGAAAAAAGGAATTATTTATGAAACAAGTGGGAAATTATGTCCATAACATGGAAATGTCTTTTTGGAGGCCTTGCTGTGGGATTCATAAACAATTAGAAAATCACCCTTGTAACTCTAGCTACTGGTCCCTTTATTGTGACTACAGGGGGATATCAAATATATTTCTCCACAAGCTTGCATAATAGATTCAATATTTCTCCACAGGCTTGCAGAACAAATTCAGGATGCATATCCTGAAGCTGTGAGCATTGCAGAGAAGGTTTGGAACAATTTTAGTCAGATTCCTTATATTTTTTGAATAAGCATTATGGTTCAAATATTATCTGAACTTTGAGTGTGATCAAACTGGATCACCGTTGATAGAAAATTGTATATTAAGCTAGTGATTTCTTCATGCAAAAACAGAAGAAAATGACCAAATATGAACCATAGTACAAGTTTTCCTTATATAGAAAATATTGAAGCATCATAGCCTACGACATGATAAAATATGTAAATTCTTTCTTCATGCAGAAACAAAAGAAAACAACTAACTATGAACCACAGTAGCAGTTTTCCCTGTATAGAAAATATTAAAGCATCATAGCATATGACATGGTAAAATGTGTAAATTCTATGAGATAACACATTGGGATCTGTCAATAAATCAAACTAAATTCTTAAAAGAAACATTTTTTAATTGTAATCTTCATATTAATGTTTTATTATAAAAGAGTAAATATTGTTCCTACACGTACTTGATGCACCATGGCTATGTAGCCTTCAGCTATGTGCAAGCATAGACGGCAAAGGCTACTAGCTGAATTAACATAATAAGTGTAGTGCTCCCTGAATCAACATAATAATTGTAAAAAAGGGGTTGTAGCTTGTACAACCTCGAAAAGCAAGGTTTGGATTCTTTAATCTGTCCACACTCAGATATATGTCTTTCACTGCACAACCTTGAAAAGAAAGGTTTGGATTCTTTAATCTCTCCTACACTCAGACATATGTCCTTGAAAAGAAAGGTTTGGATTCTTTAATCTGTCCTACACTCAGACATATGTATTTCACTGCATGATTCTAGCTTAACTTAGCCATGTAGATCTTGTGTGACTTAGCCATGTAGATCTTGTGTGAGGGAAGGAAATTAACATTTGTGTATAGGAGACTAGTTGGATCTGTGTCCAACAAGATCTTGAAATCAAGTTCCTTGCTCTACAATTTTTGTTGTGTAAATTCATATTTGGGTAGTTTCTAGATTGTAGATATTTAATTTTCTCATTCATATGTTTAATGTTTTCCTCCCATTGCAATGTCTTCTTGGTTGGTCCTTATGTTTTTTTCCTTTTTATGCTTTTATTTTACCTTGTGTTTTACAACCTCTCCTAGTTATACCTTGTGTTGTACAACCTCTCCTAGTTAGAACAAAGAACTTTTTTTTACAAATTTGAAAAAACACTAAAAAAACAAAGAATTCGAATGTTTTACTTTACACAAACAGAGTTTTGCTAGCTTTGACTTCTAGATTTTGGTTGCTAGAAATCGATAGATATTGTTCTAAGTAAGTGCTATGGCTGATTTTTGTGTAGATCGCTACTTTGATTCCCATGGAGTTAAGTTACATGACATGAGGAATGTTACAAAAAATACACAGATTTAAAGCCTAAATGTTTGTTGGTATTAGATTGTATTTGGGTACTCCTGCCTCCTACAAATGTGTGACAGGGACTTGCTGCGATGCAACCCTTCTTGTTTTAAAAGGAACCATTTCTAAAAAGATGATCCTCCAGCCTTTGATGAACGATAACATGCAAACATTTTGATCTACTCTCCCATAAAGTATAATTGCTAATGCTCTACCATACACCAACATAAACATAGGCATGTGGAATTGAAAAAAGAGCACGACCAAATAAATTATAGAATCTTAATTAAACTATATATGTGTGTGTGTGTTTTTTTAATTCAATAAATCTAATCATCTAAATAAGTATATGATTCTCTTTGGTGTTATATAAAGTGTAGCCAATACTTGAATTAAAATTTTAATTGTTTTATTAATTTTTCAAAGTTTTGTTGAAGTTTTATAATTATCATCATCATATATATAAAATAAAATATATTTTAGAAAACATTATCACTGGAATAAGTTGAATATATATTTTTTGTGTTTGTAATTATATGGATTAAATTAATTAATCGTTTTTACCATTTTGAAAGAAAAATTATAAGATTATAATTTTCTTAAATATTTAATAAGGATGAGTTATTTTTTAAGCTATTTGAAAGTAATAACCATATTTATGTGTAATCTAATGATTTCTTTTCTTAAGCGGTGACAAATTAAACTTTTTATTTTGAGTATCTAAATCGTGAAATCTATAGAAACATTTATATTAAAATAAAACTTAATTTTAATATTAACCTTAAAATTATTAAATTATTAATCAATGTTCTATGGATAGTTTCAAATTATTATTATATTATATAACGCCGCTAAAACATAATTAAAATATTATTAATATTAATAATAATATTGATATTAACCTTAATAAACTTTAAGATTAATATTAATAATATCAATATTAAATCTTAATTCTAATAATATTAAAATTCAATATTAATAATCTCAATACTAAACCTTAATAAACCGTATATTAATAATATATTAAATTAATAATAATAAAATCTAAATTAATACTAATAACATTAAATTAACACTATTATTAACAACACTAAGATATATTAATACTAATGACCTTAATTACAAGTTATTCCGTTCCAAAATTCTTTAAAAAAATTCATGGAAATTTTAAAAAAACATTATCACCTCATTAAAATAACTTGAATATATATTCTTTCATAAAGCTATGAATTAAATTAAACTCTTTCACCATTTTAAAATAAAAACTATAAGTTTATAATTTTGTTTTCTTAAATGCCCCACAAAGGATAGGGTATTTTTGAGGGCTACCTATTCACGGAAAGGAACCACCATATTGCACACAACAATATATTCTCTATTATTAATGAATGAGGAAATTACACCGATATTTATACAATCAATAGTTTCAAGATAGGAATTCTATCTTGGACGTACACTAGTGTGGTTGAGAGATTCTCTCAAACCAGCACCACTAACTAGAGAAACTAAAATTCCATTATGTGGAACAAACTTCCTAAAAGAAAATTTTACAAACCATAAACAATAGGAATTAATTTATTTCCAATTATTTATGCAAACTTGTATGATTTATATCATTAAAGACAATTTGATTTATTCATTTGATTATCTAAATTATAAAATCTATCTTAAACATTTAAATATTTATATTAAAATAGAATTTAATTATAAAAATAAAATTATCACACTTATTAATTTAATATTATATAATAATTCTAAAATATATTATTATTATAAACGATTACTATATCAATGATAATTATGAAGGTTAATATTAATACTAATATTAACCATAATAATAAACCCCAGCTCATTCATTCTCCAACATATAATTTTGTTAGGCTCATACATACTCCTCTCCTTATCAGTCTAAAGGTTAAGACAATAACATTGATTTCTCTTTAATTTTATTTTTTTTTATTTTGCCAGCGAAAGTTCCAAAAAGAGAAGATAGTTAGCTGAAGGAGATTAAGTAAAAAGCATGTGTTAACCAAATCAAATGAGAAGCTACAGCTTTGATTAGCTGATCATGTTCTCGAGTTGCAAGGTGTTTCTTCTCTCCCAATTTGATCTATCTTTGTCTCCTGTTGCTAGTTGGATTGGAGTCCACACAATAATATCAAGTCTAACCATATCAATATTAAACTCTAGTTTTAATAATATTAAAACTTAATGTTCGTAATATCAATAATAAACGGTATTAATACTAATAAATGTTAATATTAAATTAATATTAGTAAATTTAGATTAACACTATTATTGATATTGAAGTTTATTAATAATAATAACCTTAATGATGAGCTACTAAAATTTTCAACTCTTTTATGGATAAAATTATATTTGGTAATTATTTTTGGTTTTATTAAAACTAGCATTTGTATTTGATGTTTCAAAGGAAATGTAGTAAGACATAGACTGGGGAGTAAGGCATAGAGTGGGAAAGGATAGTGACATGTGACTGGACATTATTGAAAGCAAGAGTTGATGATCAGAAACCAAGGGACCAATGAGTTGGGCAAATGTTTCTTGGATTAGTGATCATTGATAAAACTGCAAGGAGGAAAATATATAGTAGTAAAAGTTCACTATTGGAAGAATAATGAGTGCACTTTGACTGCAATATCTTTTCTTTTTGGTAGCAATAATTGCATTTTTAAAAAACCATAATAATTTTTTCGCCATGTTATAATTGGTGTATTTTTAATTTATAATTGGTGTATTTTTAATTTAACATTAGTATTATTATTATTCACTTCTTAGAAGGAAACACATACTCTTAACCATTAAGTTTTAATGAGTAAGAATTGTACCCTATGTTATAATTGGTGTATTTTTAATTTAACATAATTATTTATTATTATTATTATTCACTTTTTAGAAGGAAACACATACTTTTAATCTTAAGTTTTATGAGTAAGAATTGTACCATATGTTGCAAAGGAAACATCATAAATTGGTAGCCCATATAGAAGAAGAGCATAGATGAAAAAAGGTGTGATATGTTATGTGATCTCACTATAGTAGAATTTGAGTGAAAAAGAAATCATAATGATAGTTTGAAGATTTCCTAGGTGACAACCTTGAGAATGATGAGTACTTGAAACAAACCTTCACTAAATGTTTATAATTTTGGTGACTTAGCAAGTCATTATATTTATTATTTCAAATAGTTTAAACTAATATGCATATATGTAAAATATTCTTTAAAAGAATGTATTCCTACAAAGTAAGACTATAAGATTTTATTTGGCTATTAATCACTATTAATTTAGGTAACATTGACCAATACAAATTATACTTTTTCATGAAATTTTTTCTATAGCATAATTTCTAAACAACACTTTTCAATATGCATTTCAACTTTCTAACCTTTATTTTAATTTATTATCTTATTATTAATTATAAAAAAATAAAAAAATAAAATAAACATACATATATTTAAAAATATAAAACAAGATTCTTAACCTACCATCACAATCCTAAATAATTAAATTAAAATCTAAAAACTTATTATTTTTTATAATTAAATTAAAAATCTAGACCTGCAATCCATCTAATTAAATACATATTTACACAGTATCTTTAAGCTAAAGTCATCTAATAAATTCAATTAAATACGTTACTAATGGAATCTTACAAAGCTATTGAAACTTTACGCTCAAAAAATGTTATAGTGGATTTAGTATTCATATTATATATAGATGCTTTAGATCGATAATTAAAATTGATTTTTTTATTTACGAAATCTGGATATTAACGTGACGTTTGTAAGAAGAATAGTGATATCGAAATACACAACAATGGAAGTATATAAATGAGTGATACACCGGTTACGCCAAGCTATTGAAGTTTAATAGAGTAATTATTTAGGAAAAAACATATTTATTTTTGAATAAATTTTTCTTACTAATTAGTTTTTTTAAATTTTAAAAACAAAGTTGCATAATCAAATTTATCGATAAATATAATTCGATAAATATATGACAATGAAAAACTTATTAAAAATAATGAATATAAAATTTACTTAAATACGGAATGAATCTAAAGCCTGTCAACTCAATTAGGGAAAGATTGAGAGTTTGCAGTATTGGTATGTTTTTTTTCTATGGTTGGGTTGGGTTGATGAGCCTGTGACTTGGCACACGACCAGATTAAGGTAAGGTTGTTTGGCTGTTTCTATGGTTTTACCGCTCATCCCCATCATTCTGAGAGATCTTTCTTTCCATTATTTGGATTACAAATAACAACCCATCATTCTGAGAGATTTTTCTTTCCAGTCTCGACATTATTTGGATTACAAATAACAACATTGGGTATCTGGAGGAGTTTTCTACAAAAGTGTAGACACTAAAAGGGAGTCTTTCCTCAGTTCTGATGGACTTCTATCCATTTGGACTTTAATGATCATGGCATGCACACCAAAAAAATAAATAAAACAAATTACTCCATAAAAACCTAGTAACCTACGCTAATGATATTCTGGTAGCTAATGATTTTTTACCAAATTTCACCAAGGTTCATGGGCGCGATAATTAACAAAATTCAATATGATTTATCAAATGTATATTAATACATTTCAATATGGTTTATTAAATGTATACGGTGGTTTATCATTCGATAAAGACTTTATTTTGGTCCTTAAACTTTGTACATGCCTTAGTTGCATTGGTCCTCCCTGACGGTAGATATTTATGTTTTTACTAAATGACAAGGCTAGCACTTAATCCTGCTAGCTGCTCACACACTAGCCACCTCCAAACCCCATATGGTTCCAATACCACCATTGATCCATGACTAGGGAAAATTTTAAGAACCATCCTAAATTTATATGTATAATAAAGGGGTGAATGCCCATGATACATAGGAAAAATGGAAGAAGATTTGATCAATAATACAATATGTATATATAATTTTTTTGGGGAATCTCTCACCAGATTATATTATCTTGTAAAATCAAGGCAAATATTTCACAAAATTATAAAATTTTGTAAGAACTTGGCGAATCTCACTAAATAATAAAGACTTTGCAAAGGGCTAACAAAATTTATAATGAGCATTTCTTGTAATGAATTCAAGCCTTGTTAAGCAATCCATAAATAACCAAAACAAGTATATTCCTAGGTCAAAACCCTAGCAATAGAAGGGATTTAGGTTTCTATAATACTAGTAATAGAAGAATAAGGATGGGATTTGTTTATTTGTTTTTTTCATGTTGGTATATCATTGTGTTACTATTATTTCTAAATAATGAATGAATTCAATAGAATTGGATAGGTACAAACCAATTCACTTTAGCTTTAAAATATCTCATCTATTAATTTTATTCTTTCACATTTTTTATCTTCTAATAAATAACATAAAATAAAAAACGTTGAGTATTAAACTTGTTTTTCGTAAAATAATAAAACCTTGAGTATTAAACTTGTTTTTCATTTTCATCATATCATTCATGAATAAAAAATTTGTCATGTGCTTGTTACATATTCTTGCTCCATGCTTTTATTTATTGCTTATGTAGTTTTCATTCTTGACCACTCTCTACCTTAAGTGAAGAAGAGTTAATTATGAAAAATATTCCATGTAATGACACTCATGCCAAAGTGGAACATGTAAATCCATATGTTATCATGGCTAGCAGAAGTAATATTGTTAAGAGCCTAGAGGAAAGTAGCAAAACAAACTCATCCTCTTATTGTTTATTTTCCAAGGATCGTCTCCTCACGGTCATATGAATTCCTCTCTCTCTAATCATTCTAAACATTTTATATTTTTCAACCAACACTAGATATCAATGTTGACTATGTAACTAGCTATTCAACCAAAAAACTCTTTTTTCTCTCATACATATAATAGATATTTATGCATTACTTTCCGATGAACATTAATGCAATGGATTATAATTCAAAAATTAAGCAAGAAAAAATGATTTTGTAAAGTGCACAAGGGATTAACTATTACTTGTTTTATTTATACTAGGTGCATGGACTTTCTAGGTAAGCAATCGTTTCATAATTCATGTCAACTGGAAATCCTTATGTCAGAGCTTTATGACATTGATGATAATTTTTTTATCGATTGATCTTAGTTTTAAACAAAAAATCATATTGCAATTCCCACTAAGGAAGTGGGGAGCACTTAATAAGGAAGGATTATAGGTTCCCCATCTTTATATATCAATAGGTGTCTATCTCATTAAGTGTGCAACTTTTTAACAAGTAACTTAATAATCACCATTGCAACTTCACCTCTCTTTTGTGCTTCTTTATTTATAATTGCCTAAGGTGGCCATCGAATTCACAATAGGACTAATGTGTGACCACTTAAAAAGGTATTTCCATTGTTGCCTAGTAATTAAAATGTGGTATGTATGACTAAGTGCAAGCATACACAAATATATTTCAAATATATACAAGTCCAAGAGGTTAACTCAAGTAGTTGTTTCCAATATTGTTGGACATTTCGCTAGTTCTATGCCAATAGGTACCCAAATCAAATCTTCCTAGATGAAACATATTAATCAATGTTACAAGTTTATTAGTTGCATCATCCACAAATATGGTGGTGTCACTTGGATATGTTCATGTGAATTTCCTAAAAGAAAAAAATCAAATATATATCTAATTCCAAATTAAAAAATACTTGTATACATCCACTACTACTTAACTCATTTTAATATTTCCTCTCTTGGCATTTTTGTCTAAGATTTAAATTGCATTGTGATTCATCTAGAACAATATTATTTCCCACTTCAACACCATTAAGAAAATACTTCACTTAATAAAAGTAATGAGATTACTACCATTCCATTTTATATTTTTTAAGAAAATGAGCATGCATACCTAACCTGTCCTCACACTTGGTCCTTAAAGAATACAATTTTTCCATCAGTTCCCATTCCTTTATTTGGCATCTAGTTGTCCAAAAACACCCTCACCACCCAAAAAGGTGAACACAGGTGTGGTGAGAATGCACTTTTGTGTTGCAATACTCACCTTCTCTTGAGATTTAGAGGCAACATGTTTTTTAGCTTTCGTGATATGGAAGGTTCATTTTGTTTGAAATTTCCACAAAAATAAGTGTTTAGTCAATTTATTGTTATCTAAATTGCTAGTATTAATTGTCAACCCGGGGCTCGTAAGCTGATGAAGTGAGGGTGTACTATATGTACTTAAGTAACTTTTCTTAGAGCTTTTGTTGTTTAGGGGGGTTTGTTTATGATTAACTTATCTTCCTAAAATGGAATGATGATTATAGACAAATGAGTGCAAGTGTGTGAAAGTGATTTCTATATGAGTGAAAGTGTGTGTGATGGTGATTTCTAATTGCTTACTGAATTTGTAAGAAAAAAGAACTTGAAAAGAATGAATAAATCAAAATGACTTGGAAGTAAATGACCACAATCCAATGGCATTAGTCTCTATCCATACTGCTGCAAATAAAAGAAATAAGAAAATCACTTCAAGGATTGATGTTAATGATAATCTCCTTCTAACTCTCTGGTTCTACTGCGTATTTGCATAAAACACGATTAGAAGGTAGCTGAAGACAAATCCAAGAATTGATAAAAACTCTAA
>APFE030401441.1:141798-163369 GCA_000404065.3 Pinus taeda | reverse complement strand
TTGTATATTTTTTCAACTTTAAACAAGAAAACTTTAATCATTTAAACATGCACATTGCACATCATTGAACATTGAACATTTGTCATTTCAAAAATTATCACCAAAAAACTGTTCATTGTTTAAACTTTACATATTAACATGAATCATGATATTAATATATGTCCATTGTCATACTACATTAGTACATTCAAAATTTGCCTTAAAAGTTTAAAACATCTTCAAACATGAACTAGGAAATTTTAAAATGCTAAAATAAAAATACTAAATAGGCTAATAGCTAAAGCCTAAGGAACAATGGCTTCCTCAAGCCATGTCTTCAACATCCATGTCATCAACATCACTTAGATCTTCAGCTAGCATGTTCTCCAGGTAGGAATCACTCTCATCTTCCGGCTCTTGCTCATCCATAGCAATTGGAGGTAGCTCAATAAGGCCATCTGGTTGTATCTCCTCGTCCACACATGATGCATCATCTATGTGTTGGTCCCATCTCTTGAAAGGACCCTCCTTGTACCCAGGGTCTTTTCGAGATATGAGACGAAGTGTGCTATGAATGTACACTAAGTTTTCTGCCTTCTTTGAGCCCAACCTATTTCTCTTTACTGAATGAATAAAGGCATACGTGCTCCAATTCCTCTCACAAGATGAAGAACTAGCTACCTAAAATATTAGGGGGAGCCCATTAAATTAGTTATAAACTTATAATTTTAAAAATAAAAACTAAAACTAAAACTAAAATGAAAATTTAAAATTTAAAAATTAAAATTAATTTCCTATATTTAATTGAGAATTTTTCAAATTTTGAGTAAGATGAGGAACTCCAAATTAGCTACCTGTCCAAGTAACCGTATGGAAAATTGCTGCAACTCAGGAGCATCAACACCATGAAGCCACCACCAATCAATTGGATCCTTCTTCTTGCGTCTATCTGCCAAAGATGCATGTGAACCAAAGACACCTTGGCCACGTGAAAATTGGGCAAACTAAGATCGTATGTCAGAGGCTTCTTCTGTATTACCATAAATTTTCTTGACAGCGTTCAAGAATCCTTTGAGCACCTCTCTATCTTGGGATGGAGGCCTCCTTCCTGTTGTGGGATCAATCCATTTTGGATTAACTGCATAAGCTGCCATATGAAGAGGGGTGTTCAGTTTATTCCAACGCCCATGTATAAACTCTTTCAGTTGTGGCCATAAAGTAGGATCCTTCCTATCTGTGATGGTTTGGATCCGCTCACACATGGAGTCCATGTTCTCATAAACCTCACCTAAACATGGACCATCTGTGTCTGCATAGCGGATCATATCACAAATTGGTTCTATAATTTCCACAACAAATTTGGCATCAACCCAAAAATGATCATTCAAAATCAACCTCTTCACCTCCAAAGCTACATCTGAGGTAGATAACCTCCACTGTTCCCACATGTCACTGACGACTGTGGCAGATAAAGCCTCCTTCATCTCCACAAGCCGCCTAAGTAAAATGTAGTAAGTTGCAAATCTGGTATCTGCTGGTTTAAGAAGCTCCATTTTTGCATACTTGCGGTAAATGGCTTGTGACTGATGATGGTTGCATATAAACATTTGAATTTTGCGGCCATTTTCAATTAATTCTTGAATCCATTCAATTTTGCCAATGTCCTTCAATGCATTATTCATAGCATGCACAGCACATGGTGTCCAAAAAATGTGCTTGAGTACATCAAGGACAAAATTAAAATATTAATAAATCAAAATGTTTATGTAATCAAGGACTAAAGTTAAAAAATTTAAAAATGTAATTTATAATTATCATTTAAGTAATTTAAATATAAGATAAATCAAACTTGAAAGTTGAAACTTGTCACTTACTTGTACTCCTTCTGAACCATTGCTCCTGCTGCTTTGCACACTGGAGCTGCATCACTAATAACTTGAACAACATTGGATGGTCCCACCTCTGCTATGGCATCACATAATTGGTCTTTTAAGAACATAGCGTTCTTTTCTTGACCAGAACAATCAATCGCCCTGAGAAAATAAGGCCCAGACATGGAAGAGACAATGATGTTTATTAATGGACGATTCCTACAATCAGTCCATCCGTCCATGACAATGGAGCATCCATCTACACTCCAAGATGCCTTCAAGGGTGCCATTGCCCTCTTAAGACGGGCTTTCTCCTTGTCCACCAATACAGTTCGAAGCTTTTCATAACTAGGAGCTTTATACCCTTGAGGTCCATCATTGATAGCACAAACCATTTGTTCAAAATATGGGGAACGAGCTGCATTAAAGGGAATGCCACATGCAAGAAAAAATCTTGCTATTGCAAGATCAACACCCTCCCTACCTTTCACATCAAACATGTCATAAAGGTCACCAAGTTTAGGCTTCTTGTGTGCTTGAGTGGTAGTGGTTTTTGATGCTCTTGTTGACACTGACACATGCTCATCACCAGTTTCAACTTCATCATCAAATGGTAATTCCTCTTCATTTGAATCATCATTTTCAGTCACATTGTGAGATGGCCTAGAGATCTCTTTGCTTGCCTTACCATCAGCCTTTTGTTGCTCTTTTTGTGCACTAGGGAGTCTAGTGGGATCATTTGGGTCTCCAGTGCAAGCATCAACACCCTTCCTTGCTATCTGCATAAAATGAGCTTTAACTCTGGTATAACTCCCTTTCCATTCAAGCTGACATAAAGTGCATTTTATTGTTGCTGTCCCCCCAGCACCTTTTGGAGGTTTTTGCCTATCCACATATTTCCACGGTGGATATTGTGGACTTGCTGAAGACATTTTTTATTTTGCAAATTTTGGAAGACAATTTGAATCTGTTTAACAAAATTCAAACTAAAAGTTATTATTATTAATAGATCATTAGATGTTAAAACTTAAAACTTAATAATATATATTAATGAGAGTCTGAGAGACTAAGCTATATTTTATGACAGCCTACAGGCTACAGCATAACATTCTTTTGAATCTTTTGAATTTTCTGTGTAACCATGACACTATGACAGGCACAGCTATGTGAGAGAGCTCAAGGCTACTAACGAATGAGATATGTGGCAATTAGAAGTTAGAACAAGTAACTGGACAATGGAACAGTATGCTGCAACTGTGTTGTTGATTTAAACAATATGAATATTCAATAAAACAATAATATGATGACTGAGATTTCTTTACATGAAACTAACAGAAGAATTTCAATTTCATACTGAAGGGAATAATAGCTTGGATGAACTTAATCCAAATAACAGGTTAGAATAAGAATTTACAGCCACATGACATGCTTAGCCATTTAATAAAAATAATGTACTGAAATTCCACGGAATTATTTCTGAAAAGAAAATCTGAAAATGTTGTTGACGTATGTGATCCATACAAATCACTCAATGCCAGAAGGTTTCAAATCAGGTAATAGTGTACACAGTACACTGTAAACCATTCAAGCTCTCTTCTATTGAATAATCCAATCATTTATGCTTACAAGCTGAAAGCATGGCAACATGGTCAACAAGGAGCAGCAAGTACCCATACCTAAAGAGTACCTTTTTAAATTTTTTAATTAGAAGGGACATTCGATGAAAACCCCAAAGTTAAAAAACCAGCCACCCAATACAATGTAGGTGGACAAACCACAGGAAGACACAAAAGCACAAGGAGAAAAGCTACAGGTGCAAGAAATGAATGTTTTAGATGGTCAAGGTGAAGTAACTGAAGAAATCAATCAACAGTGCATGTGAGCAAATTTGTTTCATTTGCTTCCGCTAATTATTTTATTTACCAGCTTAAAATCCCAGTAGTGCATTATATTTAGTAAGCTCTAATTTCAGTTCATTCTCAACAAGAATATTACTAGGAAGTAATTTGCCAATTTCCTGGGGTTAGGGAATTTAACAAAGCCGATATTCTCGTTCTGTTGTCACTGCAAATAAAATATTTTTCACAGTTTTATACTCAAACAGATCCTGAATACTATTGTCCATGGATCAAAGACCGAAATACTTAGTTCACCTTGCAATAATCCTGTAACAGAAATTTGGCTTTCTTGAGTGAAAAGCAGGATACACTCTCCAATTACTGAAGTCTGTGTTATGTGCAGGCCACAACAAATCTCAAAGCAAATTCCAAAAATAATAAAATGCTTCTCGATTTGGCAGAATAGGTATTATAATATCTATAATCATGAGAGTCACGGATGAAAGTTTAGGAAGGCTATTAGTATTTTTTAATAAGTACTCTGTATCCAGCACTGCATTCACGTGGAAATTTTCCATGGTCCTGTTTGCTCCAGTGTAAACAAATTTATAGAACTATGCCCTGAAACAAAATTATAGATATGAAACATTTATGAGGTTTTGAATGGCAAAGATAAATCTTTCAGACACCATGGGGAATGGCAAAGTCTGAATACAATCTCATACACATAAATTTGTAACTGCCGGGAAGCTTCACATTCTCTAGAGCTGCTTGCAAATATTCAGCATTTCAAAAACAACAATTGCTACAGCTCTGACCTTGAACGAGTCTCATCAAGATTTTGCAAAGGTTGATGGGCTCGTTGGCACACGCGGGTCTTGTGAATAATCATTGAAAACAGTAAAACAGCGTGTAAATACCTGCAGCCTGCGTGTAAATCACTGGTATGTCACGGTGCTCTGCCGCCAAGACTCGTATCAGTCTGCAAGTTAAATGAAATCACTGGTATCAGGTATGTCACGGACTCACGGTGCTCTGCCGCCAAGACTCGTATCAGTCTGCTCTGCTCTCTGCTTGCGTAAACTTCAAATCACAAAGAGTTAAAACTTAAAAGTTAAGTCATGACTCATAAACTCTAAAGATTTAGGGTTTTAGTTTTTACTTTTGTTATAAATTTAAAATTATTTTTAATTTTTAAATTTCAATAAAAAAATTTATTTGAAAATTAAATTTTTAAATTTTAATTTTTAATATAGTTTTTTTAATGAAGAACCCAAAGAACCCATGCGAAGAACCCGGAAGAACCCATGTGAAGAACCCGAAGAACCCGAAGAACCCAAGAACCCAAGTACCCGAAGAACCCAAGAACCCGTCAAAGGAAAAGAACCCGAAATTTTTTTTGAAGAACCCGGTTCTTCTGGGTGCGTCTGGGAAGAACCCGTACCCGAATCCGGTACTTGGGTGCGGGAACCTGGGACGGGTACGCGAACCCCACCCCCGGGTGCGGGTACCCGTGCAACACAACATCATATATATTAGTAAGGTTTTGTATGCAAAGCGGTCTTGGAATTATATGGCCACAACATATTGGTATGGTAGCATTGTAAAATAATTTAAAATTAGTACAATTATATAAATTAATTTTGATATCAATCTATTGTTGTTATTGTAGGTATAAAGATAGTTGATTAAATGGTCTCTTAGCATATAGGATACTATAGTTTTATAGCTATGTTACACTAGTTTTGGGGATGAGGGAATGACGGGGACAGGGGGATGAGTCCTTGGAACGGCTAGAGCGTACCCCCAAATTTTCAGGGGACGGGGGTTGGGGACGACTATATATATATATATATATATATTACTAGACTTGGAATCGACAATAAATCGGCGAGGCAAAAGAGCAAAGAGTTTTAATCGGATCGAGAAAAAATCGGCAAAAAATCAAGAAAAAATCGGTGAATTCAATAAATAAAAATATACACATATATTGAATTAAAAAAACAATTTTCATTGATATTCACTAAAGCCATGTCCAAACAATGCATAATATCAGTAGATGTCCAAAATATCATGAATGAATAAGTATCTCATATATGTTATGAGTCCAAACATGATCCAAAGTACTGAGTCATGACTCCTAACCAGTGACTACATAGAACTAGAAGCATCTGCTTCTAAAAGTTTACAAAAAATTGCATACTAATCATAACAAAATCAGTAACTATAAGTCTAAGACTCTTAAGAGTGAGAATTAGAAGCGATTCCTCCCACTCCTTCGCTTGCTTGACTCTCAAAGTTCTTCAAGTCATGTAGGCTTAAAAGAGGAGCCTCCTCTAATTGGACATCTGTTGCATTTGTAGTTTGCAAATCTATCTCTTCAAGGTCTATTGGTGAATGATCCAAATTTGTCATTATCATGAGACATTGAAATGTGAATGAAAGTTTGACTTTGAACTTTAAAGTGCAAATCAGATTATGAAACCTTCAAATTCAAGCTCTCACCTAGTATTTGCTTGTTGCGAAGTCGTAGATTGTAATGGACAAATACAAGGTCATTTAAGTGCTTTTGTGTCAATCGGTTGTGCTTCTTAGAATGTATTTTCTCAAACATGCTCTAGTTTCTCTCACAATTGAAAGCACTGCGTGCTTGGTTTAAGATTCGAATGGTGAATCTCTTCAAATCTGGTGTATCACTACCAAAGTTGTTCCACCAAAGACCTAGCAAGTGGCAAGGGTTCATGAGTAGACGTACTAAATACTAAATAGTAAAAGTTTAAAAAGACAACAAAATTTAATAAATCATTTAACACGCAAAATGAGTAGACGTACTAAATACTAAATAGTAAAAACTTAAAAAGACAACAAAATTTAATAAATCATTTAACACGCGAAGTAAAGTCTAAACAAATTTAATGAATTGACGAGGCCTTCAAGCCTCAAAGGGTGCCTGGCAACATCTTAGACTTGTCTCATATAGCACTGGTATAGGAAAATAATTTAGCTGGCACTCTATAATCCTGTAGTTGGGAAAAGACGCGACTTTGAAATTTTGGATCAGGGAAGCACCTTTCCATGCATGTCATAAGTCCTCTGCCAACCTCCCCATCCTCATTAAATTTTCTCTTATCATAAAAATATTGTGGGTTTAAGAAGTACCCAACAACATGTAAAGGGGAATGCAATTGCCTATCCCAACGTGCATCAATAATGTCTGAAAGAGGCATATACTTTGCCTCCTCATCCGCATATCTTCTTTTGATGGCCTCCTTTGCGAGATCAATCGCCTCATAAATGTAACCCATAGTGGGTTTGTCAACATCAACCATCCTGAAAGTTCAAGCTTTCAAATTTAAAGAAATATGAAACATTGAAAATAAAAGGAAGCTTGAAATGAAATTTTAAAAATGAAAAAGTTAAAAGACTTGAAGTACTTGAGAACTCTAATAGAGGACTCTGTCACAAGAATAATCTCTTTGACATCTTTCTAGAAACTGTCATTAAACACAAGTGCAATAATTTCAATGTCTTCAAGGGTCTTGGAATGTTTAGATGCCATCCACTCAGGTCCCAAGAACATCCTCTTTAGATTTATCTTTTGCTCAACCATAGATTGGAAAGATATGAAATTTGTTGCAAATCTAGTCACTTGAGGTCGAACAATTTCTTTACCTTCAGTGTATTTTCTCATGGTGTTTAGGACAATAGTGTAGTTGTATAGGTGTTTGGTTATGGATTTTTCCTTCTCCACAACCTCATGTATCCAATGAAGCTTACCAATGCCCTCAAGTATTAAATCTATGCAATGGGCAGCACAAGAGGTCCAAAAAATAGTGGGATGCATAAACTCAAAAGATCTACCAGCAGCCATATAATTAGCTACATTATTGGTGACAATTTGTACAACATGTTCTTTTCCCACATCTTGAACAGCTTCATCATTTCACAAATAAGTTGGGTAGTCTTAACCTTGTCTAAGGCATCCACTGATTTGAGAAACATTGTGCCTGTTGGACAAGTTACAAGGAAATCTATTAAAGTTCTATTCTTTTGATCTGTCCATCCATCACTCAAGATGGTGCACCCTGTTTCTACCCATGATGAACAAGACTCAGATAGCACAAGCATGACACCTTCAACACTTTCTAATAGCAAATCTGTCTTAAGGCCTCTGATGAAGGGGCTTTGAACCCTGGACTTGCAACAGTGAAAGCATCAATCATAGCTTGCCAATAAGGACTTCTGGCACAGTGGAAAGATATGTCAGAATAGTACCAAAAGTTAGCAATGGCCTTCCTTACCTGACTATGGATATTTTTTTCCAACCAGTGGCATCCAAGGTAGATTGGGAACCGGGTTTTGTGCGCGGAGCAAAAAAGGTTTCTATGTTTCCACCTCCAGTGTGGAATGTAGGAGGATTCATTTGGCCGTGAGTTTGACTTGGACTTGGAGGCATGTGTGGGAAACTTGGGAATTGCATTGAGGACTCAATAGAGGGAGATGACAAGGGGGTAGTGGAAGAAAAAATATCAACTCCAAGAGTTCCTATTTCTTTTCGTTGCTTTGCTTTGTTGGCATTATGCTAACTCAACATATCAATGCCCAAGGTTGCTTGGTGTTTGACATTTTCGTCAACGTTTTTGCAGACACCTATGTCATGGCCTGGTATCTATGCAAGGTGGTACTTGAATCTATAAATGCCTCCACTACATTTCTCTTTGCAAAATTTACAGAGGAGCTTGGGGTCTCCAGGAATCTTGTCACAATAAGCCCAAGCAAAGTCCTTCCCCCTTGGCATTGTTGTTGTTTTGGACTTGTGTTTAAATTGTGGCTTCTGTTAAGATTTGAAGTTGTGCCTTTTCTTTAATTTGACTTCTGTAAAAGACAATAAAAAATTAAAATAAAAAATGCGATATATGTTTGAAACTTTGAACTTTGAGGTTTGAAATTTATACTATCATTTGTACCTAATCTAACTAGTTAATTAAGGCAGGAATCAAGCTAAATAATTGGAGGCAACATATAGATTAGGACAGGCTACAACATATAGAATCTAGATTAGGTTCTTTAGCTCCACAACAAGTGGTCAATGAGCCAAAATCATTTCTTTATGGCACTTTTGTCTTGTGAAGTTTGTGATTTTCTCTATTCTGTTAACTGGAAAAATAACATAATCCACTACACTTTGCTTGTTGTAATTTACTAATTGGAACATGTAACCGTTAACTTCTCCCGAGTGCCTTCAACATGCTAATTAGTGGTATGTGATTAGATTGCGGGCATTGCACATGGATAGAATTTCATCCCTAGATTGGATGATTTCTTTGATTGCATGTGTTCTTCTTCTTCTTCTCTGTTGGTTAATCAAAGCTAATGCACAGTTTTTGTTAGGCTTGCCACTTCACATGCAAGAAGAGTCGACATACCAGCCTTGGCCACAAACTCAAGAGACTTAACATCTTTCCTAGAAATACCTAACCTAGCTGTAATCTGAGCTGCTAACTTAGCTATGAAGGCTAAGATTTTCCCCAAGGCAAACTTAGTGGAGTCTTTGTTGAGTGTTACCCTACTCCTCCACACAAAAGAGACTTACAAGCTGAATGGGTGCCTTTAAGTTCTCTTCTTTGTTATCTGCCAATGTTAAAGCTACCTTGAATTGCTACTAGTTACAAATGCAAAATGCATCTTAATATTGGATAGCTATTAATGTTTCTGAAAAAGATGTGTTGCTACAACATAATGATATTTTTCTACTTGAATCAGGCTTTTTGAATGTGACAAGCCTTGCAGCGTGTAGGTTCATTGTCTTCCACATTCAACAGAAAGTCTCGGGCCTCGACTTAGTGTTACTATCTTCACTAAAAGCATGATAGAGATATGTTTAAACTTTATACACGTTGTTGCACCCATTATACACATCGTACGAAATAGTGATTTATAAACCGATAGTGACTGTCACTACATAAACCAACGCTCAACCGATAGTGATTACATACCAGGCTGCAACAAAATATGTTGGCCGCTAAACAACAAAATACGTTGGCTCGTCGCATGTCGGTTTACCTTCTCGACATCTCTGAGAATTCAAAATAAATGAGCAGTGAAAAAATGGCCCATCGCCTTTTGGTTTATGTTTTAGAATGCATTCGCAACCCTAAACGTGGACCACGAATAATCGCTGCAAAAAATCGCATAACTCGCCTGAATTGTATCAAATCGTTGACTCCTGAGTCAAACTCGCGTTGACAATGAGGCAAACTCAGTCAACGAGAGTTTGTCTTGCAAAGTTTTGACTTGGAACTTTTCATGGGCGAGCAGATTAAGAATCGCGATAAATCGCGATTGATCACCGATTCTTGTAACACTGATATATATATATTATATATATTATATATATATTATATATTATATATATATATATGTAGAATTCAATATTAACATTTGTAGTTGTTTCAAGCTAGTATTATGCACAACTCTTACACTAGCCAATTAAAATCTCAAACAATTTGAAAAAAGGATTGAGTGACATTCCATTATTGGCCACTAGACATGAGCTTTAGCTTTAGAAAACTTAAGCGTAACTACTTTAAATTTGTAATAAGGGCGATGAACAATCTACCAAGGAGAACTGTCTTTATATTTGTTTTTTTCCCTCATCATTCTTGTTAATGATGACTATGTTAAACACAAAAGGCATTCCCTTTTCAATAGGTTTTGCAAACTTGTATAGCTGTGTTGAAAACCTCTATAAAATAATTTGGTTTTCTAATGACATTAAATTCATATTTCAGATTAAGAAGGGGATTGAATAGGAATTTATTTAAACATTTAGTACTCAATCCAATTCACAACTATCTGATCGTTTTCACAATGCTTGGGGTTGGGATGATGAAAACACTAAACTTGAATGAGTCCTTGAAACCCACATACAATATGTAAAAGCTGAGATGATACTAAGAAAGAACAAGAAAAATAACCACAAGGATCATCCTTTTAAAACGTTGTATTTTCTGTTTTCTTGACATGGAGCGTGATTTTTGTAGTCTTGCCATTGAAAATCCAATATCTAAATGACTAGAAATCCAAAATGAAACTCATCATACAAAACCCATGTTTTGAGCTGCAACTTGTACAAAAATTTAGATTCAATGCATTCCAAAAAAAAAATGGGAAAAATGATCATATTGTTCAATCATCAATGTCCATGATTGTCAAAACTGAGGCTTTGTGCTTGGATTATCCCTAAAACCTTCCCAAAACATCCCTGAAATCTGCCCAAAAAACCCTTGAAATCTGCTAAAAACATCCTTGAAATCTGTCTGGAACGTCTTGGGGACGGCTAGCAAGTAGCCAAGTCCCCAGTGGAGTTCCCAACAGTTTGGGGATGTTTCCCAAGGGTCCAAAAGTCCCCAGAACGCGGGGACGCAGGGTACGTGAGTACACGAGTCCCCGTGCAACATAGTTTTATAGTGACATTTTAATCATTTACACAACATTTTTATAGTGACATTTTATCATTTACTGCTTCTAATGCTACTTCCAGCCCTTCTGAACACAAATTGTGAAAAATACTCTCCCTTATTCTTGTCATAAGCATTCTTGAGAGAATCTTCGTTGGTATTAAACTTTACTAATGATCCAACGCCTGTTATCTTTCTTATTGGCAACATCTGCAATCTTCCTTGTATGCACCATTAAGTATCTTTCACGAGACAATTGTTGTCTAGCTATTTCATGCTTGAAGGATGTCATTTCTACTTTTGGGAGTGCATTATGTGCAACAAATTCTAACCCTATAGTCATATGCTGAGTAGCTTGTGAGTACATGTACCAACAGTTTAAAGAGCTTAAATATGTTAATCATTGTTACTATAGACAATTTATCTTCTATGCTATAGGAACAAGAGATTGCGTAGCTTCAACCCTCGTCATTTCTACTTTGGCCATTCATTTTAGCATTCTTTCTTGTAATGTCCAACACCACCATGAAATTACCTACCCACTTTTCTTTTCTCCCTTGTATATTAATTATTTTTGGAGGAAAATAAATTGTGTCATTGCTGGCAAGTATTGCTTTCATTTCCTTCTCTGCTTCAACCTTCCATGTTAAAAATAGTGAATAATAAAAAAAAACAGAGACAACCATCATTGGATCGATTCTACATCACACCTTATTTCTTGGAGTACTATTGTGGTTATTTTCTGTAATGTTAATCCAGACCGACTTTCTAATGCTTCAATTTACAGTTCATAAAGATTGGGATGCTCACAATAAGTGTCACTACAACATCCTCATCTGCAATCTCTTATCCACATGCTACGAAATGCTACTTGAGGTGTTCCTGAGGGACTTCAATTGGTAATGGAGAAAAGATCTCAAAAGAAGTTTCATTATAAAAAGAATATGAGCAAAATACAGGATGCAATAACTGAAGGTTATAATTTACAAAAAAATTATGTTGGTCTCCAAATTGGTTTTCCTCCCCGTAACCTATTACAAATTTGCTTCACAAAATACACAGTACCCTGTTTTGTTACATGCTCTTAAAGCCGTCTTGACATAGTAAAAAAAAAAACTGTGCGCTTTATTTGGCATATCATACTGCTATTTTCAACCATTTTGAGCATCTTAAGCTGCATGGGAGGCAGCTTGAAATGAAAATTCTATAATTCCATTACACCATCTCAAATTATTTGAGGCAAATTTTTGCTATATATGTATCTAAATACTGTCAAGCTCAAACCAATAGAGTGTCTTCAAATTTCAGTTGTATTCCAAAGCCACTTTTTACGTCCTAAATTTTTGTAGGAAAGTTTAAAAGTGAATATTCCCATGAATGGCATTGAGCCCAAGTAAATTAAGAGTATTCAATACATATACTCTGTTAACCAAATATGCTTTCACTCCTTGCTCTCTTAATGTTGGCTGTAGTTATTTTAACCAATATGTTTCATGTTTTCGTTTGCAAAGGATAAAGGAATCTGTAGAAATTAACATAACAAGCCCAAGAATGTTACTATTAAGAGCCTGTATTAGGCATTCTTCCTGTGATATTGCAATTGTCCGTTTCAACTGAAAGTTCTTCTATTAACCAACTCTTTGCTCAGGTAGGTAAGGTTTTGATGCTAGAGTTCTGCTAAATTATTGTAAAACACTGTGAACTTTGAAGTAAAAGATTTAGTTTAGTTTGACCAACAAGAAAACACGCTGAGCTAAGCATCCTTTTTCATTTGGAAATATAAGTCATCTATAAACGGTAAATCTCTGCTACGATGTGCCATGCCAAAAGTCAGACTTACAAGAAACTAGTTTCATTTCATAAATCATTAATGAGAAAATTTGAATTACAGTTCTCATTTCAAGTCCTTGTAAGATTACACATCAAAGATTGCAATTTGCCTTTTAGTTATTCGTCTCCATTTAAATTCTATACATATAAGGAGTGAAATCCTTCATTTCACTTTCAATCATTTGATATCTCATTACTAATCAATAAACATGTATATAAAGAATAGTGCGTCATGGAGATTGGGTTTTCCCTCCCTAGATAAGGTTGACAAGCATCTCCACTTTGGCTCTGATATCACAAAGAATCTATATCCTTCCTATAAATATTCATCTTGGCCAAGAATGTAAACAAGAATCCATAGCCATTTTCGTCACCAGAGAGCCCAGAAAGTAACTAGTATGTAACTCTGATGTGAAAATTTCTGAATCTAACAAACCAGAAATCTTACTACAGTAAACTGATTTGCATTACCTACTTGTATTCTTCATTTTAACAAGTTATTTTAAGAAATAGTCAGAAAATATTAATGCAAATACACTGCAGCCTACACCAATATACAGATCAAGTATTGAAAAATAAATGATACAACCACACAAAGGACACACTTATTTTTGGACTAAACGTCCCCTGAAAAACCCAATGCGGGAAAACTAGTGCAACAGATATGAGGGTTTTATAATTAAGAAGATTTTTAAATACAACTAAGGTGCCAAATCTGGCTCACCCAACAGAGAATAAACCCGATAGAAGTACCTCTATCCAGAGACAGATATTTTGGCAAATCTAGCAATTAGATGAACAAACCCCACAAGTGATTGCGTTGTCCCCAGTGTTGTGCAGCAATGGGAGCAGCTCCTAGTTTTGCACTGGAATTGCGTCACCTCCTCTAGGAGTTGTGTAACCCTCCCAGTGAGCCTTCTCGGCCCAGAAATCGATTCGTTGAACTGATGTCTGATTTGCCTCATAGAAACCCTAGCACTGCCTTTGCGTGATTGCGTCAGCTCCTCTAGCTTTTGCGTCACCCTCCTGAAGCTGCGTTGTCTCTCCCTGGTGTTGCACTGCCTTTCTGTTATGTATTCTCGGCCTTGGACGAAAGTCTTGCTGTCGAATTTCTCTTCTCTGCACTAGAAGCTTACTCCGAAATTCTCAGCAAACCACGCTCCAGAATTTCGATCTTGCTCAAGTGCTGCTCTCACTGTGTGTTTTTTCCAAGCTAACCCCAAGCCTCCATTTATACTTTTCCTATTGAGAAATCAAAGTACGAGATTAAGTCTCTAATCAACAGCTAAGATTAAGTTAGACTTGATCCTCGTCTCTTAGAAACTTTTCACCTATATTTTCAATAATACCCATTAATATTTTAATTTTCCTAAGTTTAGACTTAGAAACCTCATTAAAAATATTAATTATTTTAATAAATACAATCGGGGTGGAATTTTACCAAACGATTTTTGGGTCTTGGAGATCTCATGTGTTCTAGCCCCTACACAAAATTTCAGAGCTAGAGCACGTCTAATGCTACCCAAAAATCAACATTTGACTCCTTGATATCTTAGAATTTCTCCAATAAGCTCACCTCTGCCAGAACCCACATACCTTCCATAGATCTTGTAGTCTCGGATAAAAAGGAAAGTGGGCACTTCTATGACATTCATCTGTTTTAGAAACTCCATGCATTCTTCATTCTCATCTTCATTTATCCTTGCAAAAACCACATTGTAAGTCATTCTCCTGGCCAACCTGACTACAATTAGGTAAACTTTGACACAAGGCCCGCAATTCTTCAGTCCAACATCCAGAACAACCAACTTGTGGTCCTCTGTATGTTCTTTGAGAAATGCCTCAACATCTTGCCTATTATGGAGTTGATGAATAGGAGCATCATTGTCACCATATTAGAGGACATCACCTTCCAATTGGTTTGGGCCAATGCCTTCTTCTTCATGAATCTTCACCATGTTCTTGTAAAATCTAAAAAGGGGGACAAATGTTATATTTTTTTTTTCTTGCACAGAGCTCATTAGTCTGCTTAGACTCATCTCCAATTACTAGAATGAATCTCACTTCTTGGCAAGTCCTGTTGAAGTCAGCCATGAATGGGTATATTCTTTTGTTGTAATAGTTGTGATTTGTTGCATATTCCACCACTACAAGCCTGTTCTCTGCAAGCCTCAGGGGTTCATCAAATTCATGAATTGTATGAACCTTCAACACCCTTTCATTATTTATGTTTATTGCATTCTTGGTCAATTGGGCACTGCTCAAAGCAACTCCATTACAACATTCATGATAATGAATACTTCCACACCCAAAACCAAATTTAATTACTTAAATAATAATTTAACTAATATTTAAACATGATACTAATAAGAATCATGAATTATGTTATGGATGTGATGTCTATAATTTTTATTTTACATATCAACATGAATGATGAGATGGAAATAAAAGAATGACTACATCTGACTAATTAATATGAAAGCTAACCTTAGATATACGCGTTGGACATAGCCAATTATGTTATATGAACTCAAAGATCAATATTGTAGATAACAACATATTTGGAATGCATAGAAACTGTTATTTGAATACAATTTGCTTTGAATATATTGATGCATTTGTTATAATATGTGTGGGCAAGTGTTTACATTGCAGATAGTATCGTTACTAATGACAAAACTCTAAGAACAATTGAGACTCAATGAGATTCCATGATAGGGTGTTGACCTTGGACCTACTGTTGAAGAAGGTGTAACTAGGTTCGGTATTTACAAATGTAACTTTGATCTTTGTACTTGTCAAGATAAAGAAATATTATTTTTAAATTATAAGAATGAGTTTCTTGCTCGTTCCATAGGTCTAGGAAAGTCAAAGACATGTAAGATCTCTTCTTGAGCATATGTGTAAACATATATACTAGTCTAAAAGGCCCTCCAAGACAAGGACAATCCTCCAAAGAGAAGCACGAAGAAGTCTGCCATCAAAACAATGAAGAAAGGCAGACATGTTGGCCTCAAGATAAATATAAATGACAAGTCGGCTCACAAAGGAGACACAACACTTTCAATGGACATGTTGGCTCAAATACAGGGATACACTACTATATAAAGGAGCATACCCCCTCACATTTGGACAGTGACATCCTTGCACTCCTCTTTGAAATCTCGGTCAATTTCAGGGTTACAGAAATCTCGGATAAAGTTGCAGGGCAATGTTTCGGTTAGGAGAAGGATTCCTTTGGTTTTTCAGATAAGGATGATTGCTATACACACTCACATACTTTACAATTTCGGATAAGAAACTCAGTAATGCCACAATGATACATATTCTCGGCGTAGCCATGACAAGTAAGATCTCGGTAAAGATTGCAGTGCAATCATGATGAACATAATTACATTCTTGGTCAAGGTGCAGTCATGATCCTAACATGGTCATGATCTCGGTAAAGGCTACGATAAGACAATCATGACCTCGGTGGATCAAAAGGCAGCTATCCAATACATATGTCAACATGGAAGATCTAGTTGATGAAGACTTCGGTGAAGGGACATCAAAGATGTTGCAACAGAAATGAAGTGATGTAGTAGTGATGGCCTCGATGGTGCAACAATGAAGATGACCTCAACAGTGACAAAGTAGAGGATTGGTGTCTTGGCCTTCGAGTGGCCTATTAGGTCAAGGATCATGGTATTGGTATTTGTCAAGTAGAATCTCAATAAGAAGAATTTTGTGCTAGTTTTCCTCTCCAAGAGGGAGAGGTTTTGGCCTTGACAGAAAGCCAACATCTTGTGTTCTTGTCTCTTGTATTTTGGTAACTCTTTGATGAAGAAAGAAATGCACACACTAATGATATCAATATAAGATTGTGTTAATAAGAAAAAAGTTAAAATACCTCACAAATAGTTATCATGCTAAGAAGAATCACATTAACTACATTTGCCCAAGATTCTTCAACATGGTATTAGAGCTAAGGCGCTGAAGTCAAATGAAGGGCATCAAAAGAGACATACAAGGATTTGTCTTCAATGACATCAAAGCAAGTTGAAAGGATTAAACGAGCAAGTATACAACAAGCAGGTCTACAACAGTCATGGAGTATCAACTTTAGTAATTACAATCATGCACTCAACTCACGCTCAGTTTGATGGAGTATACCAATGATCCTCACTTCTTGATCACTAAACTTTCTCCATGCCATAAAAAATAGTCTCAGGTGTACATACATATTCCAGAAGTAATCCAAGGAATACCTCTCACAATCCATGATTACATCACTATCTCAGTATAGTTATTACATCAAGGAAGTTTCGGTGATGAGACAGTCTATCTATACAATGGCACCCACAGTTTATTTATGTTATTCATTGACAATTTTGGGCTCTAAATACATTGCTTCTCTACACAATGCACATAGACATCACTGTGCAATGCCATACCAATATACTTGTCACAGTCTCGAATTCTGTCTATGATTATGATATCAATAGCATGGTGCTCGAATCAGAACATAGTATCACTAACATGTCAACAGTGTGTTGAAGTCAAAAGTACCTTAAAAATGAATTGGGAAGGTCATGAAGTAGTCTCGGTGATGTCAAGACCACTGATGTCATGGTGCGAGAAGGCCTCCAAGGAAGTCGTGATGAAATGATACTAATGATGGGGCAAATCAAGCAAAAGAAGCATCAAGGTGAAGATATCCTCTTCACACACCAAGTAAGTCTTTCAATTGTATAATCAGATTTGGTTAAATGATTTCATGATTGCAAGTGGATTTATAAATCGGTTAGATAGTCGAAAGTCCTTGCATAGAATAAGGAGGATTGTCGTAATCCTCATAGAAAAGAGTGTTAGGATATTCCGACACGTAGGAATAGTTAAGTATAACTTGGTCTAGTATAGAGTTAGGTAAAGTGTGTTTCTTTACTATGTACATTTGTAACTTACAATCCGACGGTCACGATATGTAGTGATCCGACGGTTTATTCTCTCCTCGGTATTACCGACACTTGATCTGTGGCTTGACACCCGATTGGTCCATGAATTCTATTTAAAGCGCTTGGAGGGTCATTTGTAGGTTAACCGTGCATGAGAGAAGCTTATGTAAATTTTCATTCTTTTATTAATAAATTGCCTGTAGTAGCCACGTTGGCGCAGGCCGTGGACTGTTTCCCTCTCTGAGGGTGTTAACCACGTCAAAATACTGGTGTATTGATCTGTGATCTGTTTGTGAGCAGTGTCCTTCTGGTGTTCTGTCTGAGGAACTTACCCTGTAAATTCCTACATGGTATCATTGATATCTATGAAAAGAGGTCAAGCATTGTTTGAATCCATCAAGAGATTCATAGGATTCATATGATATCACTCAAAAGTCCTCTCATACCTAAATAGCAGAAGAGGAGACATAAAGAGAGATATATGAAATGCTAGATATACTCTCGGAAATTAAAGTAAAGAAGGTCACTTAGACCTACACAATAGTAAAGGTATCAAAGAATGAAGGAATAACTTCATGAAGATCTAGGAAAGATGATAAGAAGGTAGTCATCATTGATGAGCAAGGTAACAAATATCAATGAACAAAGAAAGTTACCTCACCCGACAATTTGTGGTCTCTATGCTAGATAGAAAAAGACAAGTTGCAGTCTATGGTATTAAAGGATAAAAGAATTCAACCATGTGTAGAAAGGAAAGGCAAGGTTGGTCCTCAAGCAAAGACAAAATAAGTATAGTTAAGATTCAATGCTATAGAAAGATTTTGGAAGCTCATACCATTGAAAGATGGAGGAAGTGAAAGAAAAGGGCCAAGGAAAGAGGGAGTATCAAAGCTCTCTTATGAGTAAAGATAGTATCCCTCACAAAAGGATCTTATCATAAGCTCCTATATCTTGTGTTATAAGATATGACAATGATAATAAGATGCATCATGGCATCATGAAAGCATTAGAAGCAAGAGCTCGTGACATCACCGTGGGAATCATGAAAGACAAAAAGGACAAAATCCATGGTAGTCAAAGATGAAGGGTATAACTCTTGGGAATCTCATACAACATTAAAGGAAAGAAAGATGTCATCCAGGACAAGGCTCATCATACATCAAGAAACATCTGCCAGATGGGGATATGCAAGATCCTCAAGGTTCTCTTATGGAATCCTCGTCAGAGGGTTCACTAATCTAGACAGGAAGCAAGTGTTTCATTAGGAACTCCAAGTTATGGAATTCATGGGATAATGGTGTGATGACATGAAGCAGATCAAGGGATTGAAGATCTCTTCAATCAAGGAAGTTGCTGGAAGAAGCCTCGATGACCTAAAGGTAGAGTGAGGTATGCATGCTTGTATTTAATATTATAATGTCATGTCATATGGTTGTAGGTAACAATGGATCATTATTTCTATCTTGAGAAAAAGGATCTTCTCCTCTAAAAGAATGTAGGAAGACATAAGTCACACTAGATGAAATCAACATAATATGTCCTCATTTGAAGTATGAGGTAGTTGACTAAGAAACTCCGATTAAAAGCTCCGGGAAATGGAATGTGTGAGGAAGGAAGATCCATGGTAGTCAAAGATGAAGGGTATAACTCTTGGGAATCTCATACAACATTAAAGGAAAGAAAGATGTCATCCAGGAAAAAGCTCATCATACATCAAGAAACATCTGCCAGATGGGGATATGCAAGATCCTCAAGGTTCTCTAATGGATTCCTCGTCAGAGGGTTCACTATTCTAGACAGGAAGCAAGTGTTTCATTAGGAACTCCAAGTTATGGAATTCATGGGATAATGGTGTGATGACATGAAGCAGATCAAGGGATTGAAGATCTCTTTAATCAAGGAAGTTGCTGGAAGAAGCCTCGATGACCTAAAGGTAAAGTGAGGTATGCATGCTTGTATTTAATATTATAATGTCATGTCATATCGTTGTAGGTAACAATGGATCATTATTTCTATCTTGAGAAAAAGGATCTTCTCCTCTAAAAGAATGTAGGAAGACATAAGTCACATTAGATGAAATCAACATAATATGTCCTCATTTGAAGTATGAGGTAGTTGACTAAGAAACTCCGATTAAAAGCTCCGGGAAATGGAATGTGTGAGGAAGGAAGAGATTGTGAGATATGCAACCATGATGAAGGCAATCAACATCCAAAAGACCAAGAAGATTTGACTAAGATATCTCCCAAAAAGATATACAGACTTTGATGAAAGTCTGAAAAAGATGAAGACCGTTGATAATGGATATCCTTGGGATATATGTCAATAAGTGTGCAGGATGCTGATACCTACAAGAAGATGTCATGATGAAGAGCTATCTCGTAAGGTATGATTTAATTTAATATGATGTTTTGATTCTTGAATAATATCTGGATGAGTTCATGTAGGGCTACTAGAACAAGACTTGTAAGTACAAGTACAACCATCATTCATGCGATGGATGGAAACTCCTGAAAGAAGCATGGAGAAAAAAGAAGTAGCCGTATGAAGAAAGTTCTAGATGTATGCCAAGAAGTCCACTTTCCATGAAGAAAGGAATGACATGACGGAATAAGAAGGAAAGTGATCGATCGCTGTTTCCCTACAAGGAAGAAGCTCAACTTAATTTCATGACATCAAGGAGAGAAGTTGATCAAGCAGCTAAAGGACCCATGAAGAAGAAGTTGTTGATGTATAAAAGAGTCCCTATCTAAGAAGGAGCTCTGACAGGTCCTTGATCAAGAGGGTGAAACACATAAACTTAGCAATTGACAACCATGATATATATATTTTATTAATAATTGAATAGATGATGTTTACATTTTGTGGGAGGCCCCTGGCTATACACTGCCTTGGGTGCCTCTTAATCAATGATCATGCCCTTTGCCTAATAACTTCTGAACTAACTAATTTTTTATACAACATTGCCTTCCTCTCATAAGAATGGTTTGTCCTCAGAGCATACGTAACGACAGAGGTTGCTGACGAAACACTTCAGTGTCCCAAGAGGCTTCTTCTTCTGGTAAGTCCTTCCACTTGATCAAGTATTCCTTGATTACACGAGATCGAAGCTTCCTTTCTCTGGTAGATATGATACTTTCTGGTTCTAAAATGACACTTCCTTCATCATCTAGGGATGGAAGCATTGTTTGCGTTGATTGATGGTCGCCCAATGCCCTTTTAAGGCAGGAGACATGGAAGACGTTGTGAACACGACTTTTCTTCAGAAGGCTTAAACTATATGCAACTTGGCTGATCTTTTTATTGCTCTGATATGGTCCATAGAACTTCGGTGCCAATTTTTCTTCCTTTTTATTTCAAGGACAACTGTTTGTATGGATGGAGCTTGACATATACCCATTCTTTGACTTCAAATTCTCTTTCGGTTCTGTTTCGGTCCGCTTGTTGCTTCATACAGTTCTTTGCATTATTCAAGTTTTCTTTTAGGGTTTGGACGATTTTTTGGGTTTCTTCTAGTTGGTTTTTAACAGCAGGTAGATTTGTCTGGACCTATGTTACTTGGGAGCGGGAGCAGAAGCGGGGAGCGAGAGCGGAAGCGGGGGCGGGAGCGACCATTTTCAAAAGCTCCCGGTTTGGGAGCGAATCCGGGAGCGATT
>APFE030401441.1:125506-137427 GCA_000404065.3 Pinus taeda | reverse complement strand
TCAACTTCCCGGGGTCGTAACTTTAGCATATGATCTCCGTTTGACGTGTACAATAGCTCATTAGAAAGATCTATTCGAGCACTATCATTGTTCGAACAAGCAACATCGGTCCATTGCATGGACCCATTTTGCCCCCGGATTCCCCAAAAAACGTCGTTTAGGGTCTCAAAACGGCTCCGGAAGTTCAGGACCCGAAAAACTGCTAAAAATAGTAAGTTGTGCTACAATCAAGGAAACTGAAAATGCTGAGAAAGACAATGGTGGGGGTCCAGGTGGACTTGGCACGTGGCCACCAATATCCACCTGGATCAGGGTACCCACTGCTACATATTACACAACGTGCTCTCATCCCCTCAAGCCCCGAGTAGTTATGAAGAAAAATCAATCAAATGCAAAAGGTATAGGGATGGAAAAACAAAGGATGGGGTAAATCATGTACCATGATTTTCTCCCTCTTAGCCTCACATACCCACGTGTGGGCTTCCCTTCTTATAGCTACCCTTGTATAATGGAATGTGGTATGGATGATTCCCTTGATCCCCATGCCTTTCCATTACTTTATATTTTCCACGTACCCCTTGACAGATGTACCCTGGACATGTCACCCCCTCTAAAGGTAGAAACCACATAATAGCGTCCTTGATTAACCCCCTTATCGAGATTGGAGACAATTGTACATGCCAAAGCCCACTATGAAACGGGCATGTCGCCATGAAATGCCGCATTAGTTCCATGTCTTATAAGACCTTTTACTTGATTATTCTAATGATTTGTTGTATTAGAGGGCAAGCAGATGCATTGGATCTTATGCTTGATTGTAAGTGGGTTTCCATTTGGGGCTTGGTCTTCCTATATGGGGTCCTATCCCACTAGAGGGATGCATTGGCACTTGTAGGGTGAGTGTTGAGGCCCATGGGCCTCCACCATAATAGAGATTACTTCATGGATCCCAAAAACCAGTCGTTGATTTCTCGTGTTCCATTTTTTGGATGAGGATGATGCACTTGGTTCACCATGCCTAACTGACTCAACACATGCTCCATACAATTGACATATGTTTCAAGGTCTAGAGGATGTCTCTCGCTATAGAGGGTGGGATTATTGCATCATCCTAACCCTTACATATGATCTACATGCATTTTCTATCCGCTTGGGAACCAATGAGGATATATATGTGCACCCCACACCCACTTGGGAGCATTGTACGTTCTTGTTTGGAAAAGAAGTGGCCAACCCCTTCTCCATTATGTTTGGAGTCTATTTCTTCATCATAGCACCCCTTAGACTTCATTAGGTCACCTCAAAGGCTCAAAAACTTACTATATTGATCATTCTTCCCTCTTGAGAGGCTTATTCTTATGTTATTGAGCTGCTTTTGTGGCCTTGTCAACAAAATTGTTGTTATTATGAACATTATTTTATTTCAGGGGCATTGTTAGTCCAAATTAGGTCGTTCGAATCCATTAGAAGATTGTATAAATAGAAGTGAGATGATTCATCTTCATCGTCATCACTTGGATTTGGATTTAGTAGCTAATCTATTAATGAAAAAGGTATTATAGACTATGTGTGAATTCTCTTATGCTACTTAGTACAATGGATTGAAAATATAGCCAATAACATAAACAAATGAACAAATTAAAAACGCATATAAACACATCAACACAACCAAATTTAATCAAGGAGCTCACCAGACTTTCTGGCTATGCCTCCTAGTCCTTTTGCTTCTAGTTATGACCTCTTTATTTTGTCTTCAATAGACTGTTACAGGCATGACCTCAAAAAGAAAGTCTCAAATCATAAAATGGACATCACCACTGCATCTAGCTCGAAATTTTGAGTCAAATGGGTGTAAACTCGACCATATTTGGCCTCAGTGACACCCAGACCCCCTAGAAGGTAAAAAAACCACCATACACCTACAAACACCACCTTCCTGCTGCACAAAACCACCTCTTGATGCAAAAACAACTTTGGAAAGTGCGCTGGTGGTGTTTTGAGTTTGGCACCTACATAACAATATATAAAATTTGGGCGGATTGAATACCAATCTCCACTACTTGGTATGTTGGCTAGCAGACTTTTGTTAAAGTGTTGTTTATATAAGTTTTTTGGAAGGTAAGAAGTTTGAAACCTTTCACCCAAACCTTCTACCACATATCCCTTTGACTCTTACGTAATATTTATATGATGGTTGGTTTCACTCCGCGGTGAATGTGGGATTTGATACATTATATTGACATATGTTATATGTGTTTTGGTGCATGGTTTTGGTTACGGTGAGTCTGGCAGTTACAACATACATTAAATTCTAGGGGACCAGTGGTCGTGGGGTTGACACAAACCGTCTGGTTCATCTCTGGCGATCATTGCGTGAAACAATAAATACAATGTCATCCCTTCAATTACCAAGATCCAAACTGTAGCTTGATCGGTGCATGGAATTAGATGAAGTCTCAGCCTTTCCAAGAGGTCAGGGGTTTGATCCTCCCCAACCCTAAAAATTTCGGGATTCATGCCAACATTGGGCAAATCCGAGCTGCCAAGTGTCAGCACTATATTGGCTCGTTTCAACAAATCGAATCACAACGTGTCATCAACCTTGACGAAATCACCTTGGAAACATGGCCATTCTAGGGATGACACGTGTCTTGTTGACATCACCCTGGGTTGACCGTTGACTATTTGACTTTGACTTTGACTTTTCCGCTTTTTGTCTTAGTTTGCCTTGAAACTTTGACTAGCCTTAACTTCTTCATTCGAACTCAGATTTACGTGTCGTTCACACTGTTGGAATTATCTTGACGAGAACTTAAACTTGATCCCACTTTAATATGCATTTGAAGACTTTGATCCCCAAGGAAAAACTGAATCCATTTTGGATCACTCTTAACTAGAATCTTTTGAACCAACAAAAGTTGGTTTTAGTTATCGATTAAGTGACGATAAAGTTCCCTCACTCTTCCAATCTCTATCCATCATGCCTTACTTCGATTTGTACCTTTGAGTCCAACTCAAAGATACTCAACATTTCCCCATCACAAAGTCCTTATCCTCTTGTCAAGAATTGTGTCCTCCTGTATCTCATTAAGATACTCAGGAGAAGATCTTTAATGGAAGGTAGCTAACCTTTCCCTTCGGGATCTTCAATCAATGAAGGCTCATACAATCACAAGTTTTCAACATTTACGGTGGAACAAATTTGAATAGAAGCTAGTAGATCTAGGCGGAAAGCATTTTCACCAATCTTATCAAGTATTTTGAAGGGACCATATCTAATTGGTTTCAACATTTTACGTTCCCCTTACAGTCTTTCTTTGTTGATGTACAACCAGACTTGATCACCAACTTGAAAACTATGTTCAAATCGATGCTTGTAATGTCACACCTTATACTTTGCTTAGCTTCTTTCCAGCTGTTCCTGTACTGCCTAGTGAATTTCCTGGGTTTGTTCAATGAACTTGATCTCTTTGTCCACATCACTATGTCCATCAAATGCTATGTCTTTACTAAATACAAAATCCAAGGTAAAATTTGGTGTAAAACGGAAACAAGTCTCAAGATGAGATCTCTGAGTAGAAGAATGGTTTGCATGGTTGTAAGAATGTTGCACATAACACAAATTCTCATCACAAAGTTTGGGATGCTTGCTGCAATATCCTCAAAGCAACTGTATCATTGTCCT
The DNA here is from genome assembly GCA_000404065.3 of Pinus taeda. Lineage (NCBI taxonomy): Eukaryota > Viridiplantae > Streptophyta > Pinopsida > Pinales > Pinaceae > Pinus > Pinus taeda. Next base: position 133,742 of record APFE030401441.1, on the reverse strand, counting down.
ATTGACCACTTCTATCTGACCATCTTTTTGTGGATGAAATTTCGTGCTTTTCTTTAACTTTGTGTTCATTAACTCCCATAGACTTGACTATAATTTCCCGACAAATCAAGAATATCGAACAAATATAATAGAAGTGGGTAACCCAAAATGAACCCATACATTTTGAAATAAAAACTTTGCAGTTTGTTCAGATGTGACCTGTTTATTACATGGTGTCACAATACACATGTTACTGAACCTATCCACAACTACGTACAAATAATCATGACCCTTTCTAGACATTAGAAATCCCCCAAAAAAATCCATGGAAACACTTTCCCAAGGACGAGAAGGAATTGGTAATGGAGCATACAAGTCTAATTCTTTATTACCTGGCTTGCTTGTAGCACAAATAGTACATTGTTTAATATATCTAGAAACTATCTCATTCGTTCGTGGCCAATAGTAGAATCTTTGTAATTGTGCAACTATTTTACTTACCCCAAAATGACCTGATATGAGAGGAGTATGTGCTTCTCGAATTATATTAACTCTTTCAGTTTGTGGAATGCATAAATTTCCCAAATGTTATAAGCGTTTTTCCTTTATGTAATAATACAATTCTTCTACCTTCTTGCCATGACTTAAAGTTGCATATACATCCTTAAAATCTATGTCTTGAGCATATTGTTCAATGTAACTTTCACGAATTACTGAATAATTCTTAAAAATTGTGGATGCATTTATGATTGGTCTTGCTAACATGTCTGCAACCTTATTATGTATGCCCTTCTTATCTTTGATAACAAGATGAAGTTGTTGTAAAAAACCCATCCACCTATAATGTCTTGATTCTTGCAATTTAGTTTGTGAGTGTAAATATTGAAGTGGTTGATGATCTATATGTATGATTGTTTCTTTACCCATTATGTAATGTTTCGACTTTTTAACTCTCTGAACTAATGCATATAATTTTTTATCATATGTAGGATAGTTAACTACTGCTGATGTGAATGTCTCAAAATGAGAACATATAGGTTTTCTGTGCTGCATTAACACTGCCCCCATGGCATATTCACTTGCACCTATCTCGATCTCAAATGGATGCTGAAGATCTGGCACTACTAGTGTTGTCGTTGTACTGATCCTTTCTTTCAATGTGTCGAAGGATTTTTGTTGTTTGCCTCCCCACTGAAACACATGTTTCACACTTGTCAAATCATGTAAAGGATCTACAATCAAAGAAGAGTTAGCAATAAACTTTCTCCAATATCACGCTACCCCCAAGAAACTTCTAACTTCTGTAGTAGTATTGGGCTTAAGCCAATTTACAATGACTTCGACCTTAGAGGGATCTATCTTCAATTCACCACCCCCTACAATAGAACCCAAATAATTTAAAGATGTTCTACCAAATTCACCTTTGGCCAGTTTTACATAGAGATTTTCTCTTTTTAGAACATCTAGAATCTTCTTTACATGCTTAACATGTTCATCCCATGTTCTACTAAAAATAGAATATCATCTAAATAGACTATTACAAAATCATCAATGAATGGCCTAAATACATCATTCATGACTCACATGAATGTAGATGGAGTGTTAGTTAAGCCAAAAGGCATAACCATCCATTCATAGAGTCCTTCGTTCGTTTTGAAAGCAGTCTCTCATACATCCTGTTATGCAACTCTGATGTGATGGTAGCCGCTGTGCAAGTCCAACTTAGAGAAGTAAACTGCATCTTTTAACTAATCTAACAAATTATCAATACAAGGAAGAGGATAATTATTATTTATTGTGATTTTATTTAATGCTCTAAAATCAATGTAGATTCACCATGAACCATCTTTCTTTCACACTAACACAATAGGTGATCTGCATGGTGATGTGCTTGGTCAAATAAACCCTTGATCAAGTAACTCTTGTACCTGCTTCCTTATTTCTGCATTCTCTAGAGCTAATAACCTGTACATTCCAATGTTAGGTAGTGGAGCATCTTGCTGGAAATAAATCTCATGTTCTATCTCTCGCTTGGGTGCAAGCCATTTAGGCTCTTGAAACAAAGTATCATAATAAAAAATAACTTTAACTAGATCTACTTTCTGTTTAGGATTATAGCCTTGGAAAGCATTGGATTTATTAATATCCTTTGCTTTTACAGTCATAAGTAAAAATTGTTTGCTTGAATTTACAATTCTTTTCATCTGTCCAGAATTTATGTGAGAGAAGTTATCTTTGAGTTTATGAGCCATTACAATATATCCAATTCCATTCTTAGTGAGTTGGTACTTATTTTCAGTTCGATAGAAGATAGCATTTCTATCGTACAAGTATGGACTTCCTAATACAATTCCACATATATCCAATGGGGACTATATCTAACTCAACCTCATCTACAAACTTTGACCCAATAGCAAAATGATGTTTACATTGTTTTGTAACTTGTAGCTTTGTTTTATCACACACCCAACCTAATCGATATGGTTTTTTATGAGGTTTGTTTCTAGACCCAACTTCTTTACAATTTCTTCAGAAATCAAATTAGCCTGCGACCCACTATCAAATAAAGTATCAATTTTAGTATGCTTGGAAATGACCCTTATGTGAAATAGCTCTGAAGTGGCCAATCTAGGGTGCTAGATTAGACTAGATTTAATATCAACCAAGGTAGGTAAACTTAGAAGCATGTGTCTAAAGTCTATAGACATAAAAGGATCTCATCTACCTAACTAAATGTCTACTGTGACAGGCTACAACACTCCTTTATAGGAGATTGAAATATGTTTCCTCTCACACCTTAACACTCGGATCATCTAATTTATCTAACTGTTCTAAAGAAACAACGTGTTGCTAGACTGAGTTTTCAACCCTCTTACAAGGATATTATCCACAAAACCTCTTTCCAGCTAACACACTAAGCATTTATGAAAATCAAAAGCTATTTTAAGCACACTGAAATTTTAAATGCATGAAAACAAAGTCCACAGAGATGCTTTGAAATCTAATGATCGATCAAATCTTTTAAAAGATATTGTTCAATGATCTAGCAATCAAATTCTCAAGCTATCACCATGAATATTATTTGCAAGAATTTCTAATCAAATCAATAAATTGACAGACAAAGAAATAACATTAAACACTATTCAGATTCGAAAACACTATGGAAATGAAATTAAAAGTATACCAATCTCCACGTAGGGCCTGTCCACGCTTCAATGACACACTTAAGAAACTTCAAGCAATGAGAATATTAATGCATAAGCACTGTAGGAGTAAAACGATGACTGTAATTAAGTTCTGGAAATCGAGATCACATGTAGGAGCAATGTTATGGAAACAATACACAAAGATAATAGTCGTTCTGGACAATACAATATGCAGTCTTTTATCTGCTTGTCCCCTATCCTATATTCACTAACTTTCCCTCTAAATCGAATGTACATACATTATGCAGATGTTTCTGCTTTTACAAAAGAGTGATTTTTGTCCTTTCTAATCTTAACTAATTTCCAAAAGAAAAACGAAATCAGTTTGGGAAACTATGGCTTATTGCTGCCTTTGTGACCAAAAAGGTTGGGTTTGACCAGCATTGACCATGTATCCATGAGCTTTAGATTTGATGTTGAATAGATCTTTCACCATGTATGTACATTCCAGATCGCGTTCCTATCCTTTTTTTTAATTTTCCTGCCATGCCACGTGTCACATCATAAACCATTTACAAGAAGTCATGACATCCTGTAATTTTTGTTGAAAATTTCTAATTTTTAACATAAAAATTCACAAATTAATTTTAATGTAAATTAACAACTATAATTCTTTTGATTAATCAATTTCGATGGACTATGAGGGGTTTATGGGAGAAAAAGATAGACAAATGATGGATTTCTAGAAAAAAATGATGGTAATGAAATGGTACCAACATCTCCCCCAAGCTCAATGATTTAGCATGTCCTCATGCTAATCCTAATGTGCTCCCTTTATACTTTGTTCCTGCCTGTGCCTCTGCTACTTGTAACAATGCATCTATATTCTTCTGAGCTTGGGCATCCTTCTAAATGTGGAGCTCATGTTTCAAATTCTTGTATTTTTCTTTGAGAGCTTTCTTTTGAGTATACCATTTAGTTGCCCACTTGCAAATGTCAGTTTGTTCAGCGTTGCATTCTTTGATTTGCTCCTTCAGCTTCTCATTTTTCTGCTGAGTCTTCTTGCTCTGAGCTCTCAACATTTCATTCTCCTTCTTGATGACCTTCTCTAGCATGTTGGCCTCCATCAAGTCTTCTTTTAGCTTTTCAATTTGTTTTTCTAACCTCCTTTGTTTCTTGTTTACAAGTGGTGACTCTTTCCCTTGTCTATTGTTACTCTCAACTTCCATTTCAGCTTTCGGTCCAGGCTATGAATGAGAACAGCTCTCAATGTCCATCGGTGCATGTGCATTTGACTCTGGTTGATCTTCTTGGGTTTGGGTCTTTTGTATTCTCCTTTATCTTCTTGTATATGTAGTGAAAATTTTGTCTTGCTCAATTTTCTTGGCAACTTCTTGCCTCATCTTTCTCGTCCTTACACTACTGCTATGTGGAGGGACATTGCTTGACTTGCACACAGGGATTTCCTCATCAATATCAAGCATAAATCCTGAGTTCTCTTGTTGTTCCTATTCATCTTCTCCATCTTTGATTTGATTAGCAACCAGAAATTCCTTCCATGTTTTTCCCCTCCTCTGCACTTCAAATTCAATTAGAATTTTAATTAACCCAAAATAATACAAGCTTTTATCCTCATTACCCTTTTGATTTTGAATAGTTTTTGACATCTTAGTCAAACTCTGTAAGAGGAAATAGGGTAGACTAATGGTGCATTTCCCTTTTAAGTGCAACAGGAGTTTGATGTGATATAGATAGACTATGTTGTAACGACCCTCACACATAACAATTTTTTGAATGATATACACCATTTCATCCCATGGGTGCATAAGCCAGCTTCTAGGGAGACCCTTTTTCCAATTGAAAAAGGAAACCCTTGACCTAGACATGAATTGGGTCCATGATTTTTCCTTGAATTGTTTTGTTTTGAAATATTTTTCTCCTTCTGGGCTGATTCCCAAGGTTTGTGGTATGGTATCCTCTGAAATCCTAAAAGAGAAGTTTCATATCAATGCTTTCTCTCCATTAAATGTAAATGAAAACTACTTAGTTACTTCTTCATTGTTCCCATTAAACTTCTCTAGGAAGGGTAACCATTTCTTTTCATTTAAAATTGTAATACAGTCATCATGATACTGGGAACTATCAAATTTATTAGGCTCTACTCTATTGGTCATTTTGACAAAGAAACTCTTGTTCTAACCCTCTTTGTTTATGCTTAATAATTCAACAAGGGTCTCTTGATTTTTTAGCTCTGTTTTGCGCTCCACTCAACCGACCTGGTAGCGCCCTCTGTTCTCGGGGTCTCCTTCTTCAATGGCTTAGGCAGCGACCGGATGAATGTCCTCGGATTATGGCGGAGGTAGGAACTCATGGTGAGCCCAATTACTATGCTCTCCCTTTGTAGCGCCTGCTGTTCTCGGCCTTCTTTGAAATCATAGCGTTTGAATTACTAGTATGGTAACGCCTTTTTTTATGAACTGAGAATGAAATGAAACTTAGCAATTGACCTTACCCAATTTACTACAATGATAATGCAGAGCACATTCATATCACAAAGACAGAGGAGCTGTAGAGGAGCTGTACTGGTTTGCATAGGTGAAATCATGAAAACGTCGTAAACATATAAGGAGTGCTGGAATGATGATAACGGATAGTTGTTGCATGAGTCGACTTTGGTCAAACGATCGTTTTATAACTTGGCCGATTCAAAAAGGAATGAAATCGTTTAACACTTGGCTCTCCAATGGTTCACCACTTGTCCATTGCTCGTTGGTACTTGGCCGATTAGGAGGATGTTGGACCGATGAAAAGTTTTGATGGCCGATTCAAGAATGAGGAGTTAATAACAAGGTTTGAAGGGTGGTGTAGGAGAAGATTTAAAAATCGTAGGAGGACTATGGTGATAGGCTAGAGTGTGTTGGGAAATGATATTAGTTAGGAATGTTACAAGGGTGATGGGTATAGGGGTGTTTTTGAAATTGATCATTAGCAATCATAGTCATCATATTTAACACTAAAGTAATCCAAGAATTTTAAATGTTAAAAATAAAAATTACAACAATACATTACACTTTGTTGGTTGACGAAGAGTTGAGTTGGCATGCATAGGTAGGACTGATCTTTATTGTCCAGAGATGACTAATCTTCACTGTCCATAATAGGTCCCTTCTGAGATGAATTTGGATATAACAGGTCCCTTTGAGATCTGGAGAATGTTTGTGCAGCTTCTTTGAAATCTGAAAAAGAACTATGTGTGTGCAGCTTCCTTGATCTTTGGTGTTGATGGAGCCTTGATGATAAGCAACCTTTGAAACTCTATTGAAACTTTGTTGAAGCTTTGTTGAATTAGCCTGATGTAGCTGTCTTTAACAGGTCCCTTTGATGTTTGTTGAATAGGTCCCTCTAATATTGGTGCTAGTAACGTCATCTTCTGAACAGGTCCCACTGCATATTGCTTGGACAGGTCCCTCTGATTAGAACAAAGACAAAAACAACTTCTTTATTGAAATACTGAAGTGCTGAAACAAACTCTTTGAGAATTTACAATGAGGAGATGAGATAAGGAAAACAAAAATGCCGATGCTTCTCCCCCAAACTAAAGCTTTGACTTGTCCTCAAGTCATTATTGAATCGATGAATCAAACAATAAACAAATAGAACAAGGAATTCTTACCATCCAAAGAATTGGTTTTCAAGTAAGAATTCAGGGTTAGAGCGTGCTAGAGTCTGGTTTTCACATCTAAACCATTATTATATTTTTTTATTTATTTATTTTATATATATATTGAAATGAAATGAACTAAGGTAGATATATCACAGCTGAAGGCTGCAATATCTCAACCTCCCTTTACTGAGATATAGTTTGAAGAAAATCCTCCTTGGTGATGGGCCTACGATAGAGTTTCAACCTATGTCCATTGACAAGAAAGGGGTGACCTTCTCCATCAATGGTAATAAGCTTGACTGACCCATTCTCATAAACTTGAACTATTTCATATGGGCCCATCCAATGTGTGGTAAATTTGGCTTTATGATCTCTGAATTTAGAGTCAAAGAGTAAAGCCCAGTCTCCTTCTTTGAACTATTTCTTTTTGATGTGTGCATCATGCCACTGCTTCCTTTGTTTCTTCATTAGGAGTGTTGTCTCCTCTGCTTGCTGCCTCATTTCATCCAGCTGGTTCAATTGCTGAATTCTTTCTTGTTGGGCTTCATTAAGATCAATTCCTAAATCTGCATCCATCTTATAAGTATGTATTTGAATTTTAAATAGGAAGCATTACCTCTTTGCCATACACCAACTGATATGGTGTAAATCTTGTAGTGTTCTTCCATGTGATTCTATAAGCCCAGAGTGCATCTTTGAGCTTCTCTTCCCAATTCTTTCTGTTCATTGCTATGGTCTTAGCGATAATTCCTTCCAATGTTTTATTTGTGGATTCCACCTGGCTATTGGCCTATGGATGGTAAGGTGTACTTTTTCTGTGCTTGATTTGATATTTTTCTATGATGTCTTTAACTAGCTTTGAAGTAAACTGAGTACCTTGATCTGTCACTATCTCCCTTGGTACTCCATACCTTACGAAAATTTCTTCAAAAAGGAAGTTTACCACTGTTTGTTCAGTTGCTTGGACTAGTGCTTTGGCTTTAGCCCATTTTGTCACGTAATTAGTACATACTAAGATGTACTTCTTACCTTTGGAAGTTGGATTGATGGGTCCTATGAAATCTAGAGCCCATTTTTCAAATGGCTCTAAGTGTACTTGAGGCTGAAGTGGCATTTCATCTGTAGCGGTTGGCCTACCCATTCTTTGACAGCTATCACATCTCTTCACATACTTCTTGGAATCCTTAAAAATAGATGGCCAGTAGTATCCAAGACTAAGAATCTTGAATGTTGTTCTTTTAGCTGCAAAATGCCCACGACACGGTTCATCATGGCAAGATTTTAAAATATCAATTATTTCGTCATTTCTTACACATCGTCTACTAATCATATCATAACCAGTGTAAAATAAATCTCCATTAACCCATGAGTATCGAGCACTTTGTTTGATTAGCCTCTTCTTTTCCTTTGGAGTAAAATATGGAGGTGTTCTTCCTGTGGACAAATA
>APFE030401441.1:88052-124070 GCA_000404065.3 Pinus taeda | reverse complement strand
TTTTCTTGGGCACTACTACCAATGGGGATACCCACTGACTGTCAGAGATAGGATAGATAAAATTGACTTTCAATAGTTTTTGTAATTCCTCTCTAACAATATCCTGAAGCATGGGATTCATTCGTCTCTGCGGTTGTCTCACTGGTTTGATATGACTATCCATAAAAATATGGTGAGTGCATGTTTCAGGGTGAATTCCATGCATATCGGTGTAGTCCCAAGCAAATGCTTTCTGGTATTTTCTCAATAATTGAATCAACTTTTCCTCTTGAGATGAGTCTAGGTGAGTGCCGATATTCAAAGTTTTTCCTGGACTAATCTCTATGGTCTTGCTCTGTGTGTTTGTGATAGATTGGATAGGAAAAATGTTGTGAAATGTTGTTTTCAAAGAATGAATGGTGCATGTTTCCTGAAAATTTTGTGCCAAAAGCTCATCTGCAGCATGGTATTGGTCATTTCTCAATTCTTTGGAAACATCAAGTTGAGAAAGGAACAATTCTACCAAATAATCATTATTATGTTCTTGAAAATCATAGATTTGGTTGATGCTGAAAACAGATTGAACTTCTGCCTTATCATTGTATTTATCATCAAGCCATAAATTGTGTGCTACTGCTGGTGATTGTGCTGATGGGTAAAGAGTGAGTTGTTTTCTTTCAGTTCCTTGTGAAATGATCATATTACCTGATCTACATCCTATGAATGCATCAACAGTTGCTAACCATGGTCTACCAAAGATGATAGGGTGTCCTCCTAAATTGGATTTTGGCTGAAGAACTAAAAAGTCCACTGTATACTCCGAAGAGTCCAGTGAAACAATTATGTCCTCCAAAATCCCTTCAGGAATCACTTTAGACCTATCAGCGAGTTCTAGAATAATTTTTGTGTGCTGCAAGTTTGTGAGCTGGAGTGTTTTCATTGTTTCAAGAGTCATCACATTTATTGCAGCCCCAAGGTCAATTAAGGTGTTTGGAATATGTATGTTGTTAATGATTGTAGTGACTCTGGGAATACTCGGATCAACATACTTTTCCATTGAAATGGTGTTTGTCATAAGGCCAGCTAAGTGTCCAATAGCATGAATAGTTTGTGGATCAACTCTTTTCCTAGTAGGCTTTTTAAGGCACAGTTCTTTAATGGCTTTAGTATATATGGGAATGTCTTTTATGGCTTGTAGTAGCGGAAATTTTATATAGACATTCTTTAGCTCATCTAAATCAAACTGTGGTATAGACAAGGGAAGTTTTGTTTGGACCAATCTGTTTGGAAAAGGTGGTGGATGCAATGGTTGCATTTGTTTATTTTTTATGTCATCATTTTGTTTCCTTCGAATTGGAGTTTCATTTTCATTTTCTTCATTTTCTTCTTGTTTATCAACTGCTGGAGATTCTTTGTGAAGTACCTTACTAGACCTCAAATTGATATTTTGCAAGGGTAATGTGGGATATGAGGGTCCCTCATCTACATTATAAGCTGGTCTCTTTGCTTTGTTATTTGGATTTGGTACAGGTTCAGCAGGGATTTGAGTAGGTCTAGGAGGTTGCTGGTTAAATGGAAGTTGTAGTTGTGGTGGATTTATTGGTGGAGGAGTAGGCAATGCTTATTGAGTGGGTTGGGGTTGATGTGGGTAAACAACTTGCTGCTGAGGATATTGCTGATATGGTTGAGGATATGGCGAATATGGCTGATGATATGTTGATATGGCTGCGAATATGGTTGGTATGGTTGAGGATATGGTTGATATTGTTGAGAGTATTGTTGAGAATGGTCTCCATTATTGTTGTGGGTAATTTTGGTGTGCCATGGCATGGGTACATTCCATGAATTCTGAGCATATACATCTGATCATGTGTAGGAAATTGGCAAAATCTGGTTTGGAAACATACCTTGAGGTGGAGGCTTGGCTGCCATGGTCTCTTTGCACCCATGAAAAACACATTCTCCTTCTGTGTTAGCTGCCACATTACAATTCTGACAAAATCTTGACTTTAGAGCAATGAAATATATCATGATTTTCAGTACAAAAGGCACAAACTTGAATGTTTTCTAATGGACAATCTTTTAAGGCATGTTTCTTCTGGCATTTTGGACAAAAGATAGCCATTATTTGATCTTCCTCTTCTTGTCTTTTCTTAGCTTTGAGAGTGTCAATTTGAGTTCCTAAGGTACTCAATAGATATGTTTTGAATTCCTCTAACAGATTTCCTATTTTAGCTTGTGTGACACTTGCTGAAGCAGATTTTGTGGCTTTGGATGATATGGTTCTCTTTCCAATTTTAGCTTTGCTCCTAGAATACTTTTCACATAAATCAGCAATTTCTTCAAAAGTTAAGGTGGAAATATCACCTTTTCCCATCAAATTAAGATCATCTAAGTATTCCTCTAGAATGCCCTTCAAAAATATTGTTCGAATGAGATCAAGAGTCATGGATCAATGTTTTGATTTTTGTAAATTGTAAACAAATCGTTCCAAGTACTCCTCTAAATTTTCATCCTCTTGTTGATTCATCCTAAAGATATGATCTTTAGAATCTTTCAATCTATAGTAAGGTTGGTATTTCTTTAGGAATATTCTTCTCATGCCATCCTAATCAGTTATTGCATGCTCACCAAGTCCCATGAACCATCTTAGTGCTGATGCTTTTAATGTTGTTGGGAAGAGTCTAAGCCTATGGGCATCATCTATGTAACCATATGTTCGACATACAATGTCAAACTCAAATAAAAATGAATCTGGATCTTCTGAAGCCATGCCATAAAAGTTTGGTAACACAGCAGGAGGTATGTTTTTCATTTTTATTTCCTCATCATGATTGTCTTCTGGTTCGTGAATAGGAAATTTAAAGGTTGAATCTTCCTCCTCTCTGTGATCTTGTTGTTGTTCAAGAGTGGGTTTTCTTGCTGATCCTCCTCCTTCCTCAGCCATTTTTATAGATTCCTATGGTGATTTAATTATTTGTTCAGTGTCACTCGTTCCAAAGAGTTGTTCTAGAGATTGTTAAGTAATTTTTCTACTTTCTCTTTTTGTAGAAGATTCAGGGAGATGTTTCTTCTGTTATTCGTGTGCCAATAGGATTTGTCTCTCAATAAGTGTAAGTATTTGGCCTGATTTGTTTTTATCCTCTAATTTTTGTATGGTGATTTCCTCAGCTAGTGTTGTGTGTTCAATTTTTCCTAAAGGGTCTACTCCTGGTGGTAGGTTAGTTTTTGGATGGGGGGTTTTTATGAATCTACCTTTATTATCTCTAGATCTAGGCATAAGCAAACATGACTTCTAAAATGACAATTAAAATCAAAACTAAGTTGTGTTTTTGTTTATTTAAGTTTTTTTATATTTTGTTTTTTTCGAAATCCTCTAACTGCGCCTCCCTGGTAATGACGCCAAAATGTAGTGGCCAATCTACGGTGCTAGATTATACTAGATTTAATATCAACCAAGGTAGGTAAACTTAGAGGCACATGTCTAAAGTCTATAGACATAAAAGGATCTCATCTACCTAACTAAATGTCTACTGTGACAGGCTACAACACTCCTTTACAGGAGATTGAAATATGTTTCCTCTCACACCTTAACACTTAGATCATCTAATTTATCTAACTGTTCTAAAGAAACAACATGTTGCTAGAGTGAGTTTTCAACCCTCTTACAAGGATATTATCCACAAAAGCTCTTTCCAGCTAACACACTAAGCATTTATGAAAATAAAAAGCTATTTTAAGCACAGTGAAATTTTAAATGCATGAAAACAGAGTCCACAGAGATGCTTTGAAATCCAATGATCGATCAAATATTTTACAAGATATTGTTCAATGATCTAGAAATCAAATTCTCAAGCTATCACCATGAATATTATTTGTAAGAATTTCTAATCAAATCGATAAACTCACAGGCAAAGAAATAACATTAAACACTATTCACACTATTCAGATTCAAAAACGCTATGGAAATGAAATTAAAAGTATACCAATTTCCACGTAGGGCCCATCCACGCTTCAATGGCACACTTAAGAAACTTCAAGCGATGAGAATATCAACGCATAAGCATTGTAGGAGTAAAACGATGACTGTAATTAAGTTCTGGAAATCGAGATCACATGCAGGAGCAATGTTCTGGAAACAATACACAAAGATAATAATCGTTCTGGACAATACAATATGTAGTCTTTTATCTGCTTGTCCCCTATCCTATATTCACTAACTTTCCCTCTAAATCGAATGTACATACATTATGCAGATGTTTCTGCTTTTACAAAAGAGTGATTTTTGTCCTTTCTAATCTTAACTGATTTCCAAAAGCAAAACGAAATCAGTTTGGGAAACTATGGCTTTTTGCTGCCTTTGTGACCAAAAAGGTTGTGTTTGATCAGCATTGACCATGTATCCACGAGCTTTAGATTTGCTGTTGAATAGATCTTTCACCATGTATGTACATTCTAGATCACGTTCCTATCCTTTGTTTTGATTTTCCTACCATGCCATGTGTCACATCATAAACCATTTACAGGAAGTCATGACATCCTGTAATTTTTGTTGAAAATTTATAATTTTTAACATAAAAATTCACAAATTAAATTTAATGTAAATTAACAACTATAATTCTTTTGATTAATCAATTTCGATGGACTATGAGGAGTTTATGGGAGAAAAAGATAGACAAATGATGGATTTCTAGAAGAAAAGGATGGTAATGAAATGGTAGCAACAAGCTCATTTCTTTTCCTCTCATTATTATCATTATCAATAGAATTTGAAGAAGTACTTGTAGATTCTTTAGAATCTTTACCTTTTATACCTGTAGTTGTAACCATTGTCTTGTCACCTGAATATAATCCCAAGTCCTTTTAAATAGCAACAACATTCTTTCACTCTTTACCTCCAAACTTCTTAGGCTTCAATTCTAGATCCAATGACCAGCAGTGTGCCTCATTGTGTCCTTCCTTCTTACAATGAGTGCATGAAGGTTTATCCTTCTTCACAATGTTTTTTTATTCTTCTTCCATTTTAGTTTCTTCTTGCCTTTATTCTTTCTTTCGATAGGTTTGGATGATTTCCCAACATCTGGGGTTACGTTTTTACCTCTAGCTTCTAGATGAGTTTCTTGAACAGATACATCATCTAAGCTAGTTGGATTAAACATAAGTATGGTATGCCTCAAATAACTATGAAGACCACCTATGTATTTCAACAATGTCTCTGGTGAGTCCAATGAAATCCCTAGTGTTAAAGATGTCTTACAGAATTCTTGAGTATAACTTTGAATATTGTGACCTTTTAATTGACGTAGTGTTTCCCAACTCATCATTGCTTGTTTCATATAAGACAATGTATAAAAATGCATTTTAATATTAGAAACAAATTCATTCCAAGTTGAAATTATTTTACCATGCCTTTGGAGATTTGCTTGTGTCTTTGCTTCCCACCATACAAGTGCGGTTCCTCCAAGTCGAAGGCTAGCAAGCTGGATCTTCTTTCTTTCTAAATCGACATTCTGCACCCTGCAATATGCATCAATTTGCCTTATCCAATTATCAAGCTTTTCAACATTAAGTTCTCCATCATAAATTGACAAATCAAATTTTACATCTAATTTGATCAAAGAGGCTTTCTTTTTCTTCTTCTTAGAAGAACTAGTTTTATGAGAAGAAGATGATGATGATGATGATGGTGATGATGGAGGAGATGGAGGAGGCTTTTCTCCTCTTCCTTTATCTTCTTTATCAGGAGTAGTAAAAAGGAAAGGTTCCTCTGCTCCTTTGTTTGGTTTAGGTGATGAAGTGCCTTCACCTTTACCCTTTTTAAAGTCATGATACATCTCTTCCACAATGGCACATACCGTCATGAAACTATCAAAGAATTGGGATATGACCCAAGTGGAGTTTCATATTCCATCGTTCTTTATGAAAAGACCCTTCCAATTTCTGGATTCACCTCAACAAGCTCTCCTTCGCCTTGTTTGAGCCTCAACCTAGTAAGCATCCAAATCTTCACACAAACTTGCCAAACCTTACAAACCTTGTTGCTATGATACCACTTGATCCTTGCAAGCCAAGTAATAGAAAATTGGGCTTGTATAGTCCATTATCAATTCCTTCTTGTCCTCGGGAAAGTGTTTCCTTAGAGGATGAGTTTGGAAGTTATGGATGAATTTTTTATGGTTGGATCCATCTCTCTTGTCTTGGAGCTTTATTATTGGCATAATATGATGATTGGATATACTCTTTTACACATATAAGTAATATTTTCATGTGTATTTTTGTTATTTACTTTTTCACATGAATGTTGCTGTGATTTTCCCTATATAAATTTGAAATTTACTAGTTTCCTATGCGAAACTGTCAAAATTTTGATCTTCCATAGCATTGCATTATTGCATGCCATGTATGAATGGGTGAATTCTCCTAGAGGTTATCTTTGTTGAAAATACCTTGATAAGTAATCAATTATTGCATATCAAATTATAAAATCTTCTTGAAGATGCTATCATGCCCTAGTTTCCATGCCAAAATGTCTAGAAGTCTCCTTGATTGGGAATAGTCTCTCTGAATCACAAGTTCATCTTGACTCTATCTCTCCCAAAGGAAAGGCACTAATCCATCCATTGGTGGTCAACTAAATGCCTATTTTTCTTGTCTTCGCTCTCTTTCAAACCTAGCCACCATAACTCACCTAGGGCATTGAATAAATATCATTGTAGCCATAAAAAAATTTCAATTTTTGGTCCATCATTGTGCTAGGGTTTCCTCTAGATGCCCTCCCAATTTGAAGCAATGTCGATGGTAGGATCTCAAGATATTACAAGCCCTAGCTTAGGGATCATTTCTTTCCTTAGGTTTCCCTT
This sequence comes from Pinus taeda, assembly GCA_000404065.3. Taxonomy (NCBI): domain Eukaryota; kingdom Viridiplantae; phylum Streptophyta; class Pinopsida; order Pinales; family Pinaceae; genus Pinus; species Pinus taeda. The sequence continues at coordinate 117,231 of APFE030401441.1, read as the reverse complement.
GGATAGTTTCCTCATTTGATCATTTCATTCATTTCTCCAAAGGAAATTTGTCCTTTGATTCTCTTCGCTCCAATAATTAATTCAATCCCCTACTTAGTTGATCAACAACACATCCTTGACCTAATTCTCGATCCACTTGGTCCTGTGTGGTCCCGTAACCATACAACTCTAATTCCACAAAGGTCACATAAATACCAAGCTTCCATAAGGAGTTATACACCTAAGAATCATATTTACAAGATACATTCCTAAACCTTGGCCTCGATAATCTTCTTAGCCCTTCCAAGAGAGTCTATTAACTTGATTTCAAAGCAATAAAGCCATACAATTTAGTCTCTCTTATGGATAGGCGATAGGAATCACTCCTTATCATATAATTGATATATTCATATAATGATTCCCCTTATGCTGAGTCTCCTCCCATTAGTCAAAAATTCATAAAGGGAAGGGAGCCTTAATTGAGGTGATAGTGGTCTATCGCCCCATTGTTTCCCTTGACCTAGTAGTTGCTCTATATGATCCCCTCCTAGGACCCCTGCTAGTTTCAGTTGTATCAAAACACATGGGGGAAGAGCACCCAAACAAGGGTATGCCCTCCCAGCAAGGGGTTCCCACATGACTCGACAATAGGTCGGCCCAGGGGTGCACTTACTCATCATGGGACATGCCCACCCATGAATGGGTGCTTGCACAAAAATGAAAGTTTGGCTCAAAACATACAGGAGCATCGGCCCACACTTAACCAAAGGGAAGGAACATATATAAGAAGAAGAGCTCTACAAAGGAGAAGAAACATATATAAGAAGAAGAGCTCTGCCCTTGGAAGAGGTACAAAGAAAATTTGCACATGATAAGTAATATCGGAGATCAGATCATAGAAATGGGTAAAGTCTCTGAATTCGTAGAAATGTAAGGGCTATGATATCGCAAAAACATGGGGCGCACATCGCAAAATTTGGAAAAGTAGCTAAGGCACATCATAGAAGGAGGAGAGCTCGCTCAAGTGAGTTGGTTTCTAGGTAGGGTTGAGGGTTGATTTTCTGGTTAGTTTTGGCAAGATATAGGGGTTTCTACTATGCAAGGTGCCAACATTCGGTTGGGAATGCCCTTGTTGGAAAACTTGGCACTTTTGGCTAGTGCATTGAGTTCAACAAAAGATTTCCACCTTTGTAACTTTGTACATGGGGACATGGATGGCCCTTTGTAAACTATTGCAAATTATATTTGAAGTTTAATAAGAGTAAAGGGCAGAATTGTTTTGTGAGTTGCCCCCTCCCATCACATATAATTTTGTTCATATTGTTCTTTACGATATCGTAGAATTGTTGAACACAGATGAAGTGAATTGAAGTTTATTTCTGTTTCATATTAAATAAGAAGATTGAATTGGAAAATTGACTAAGTGTTGAAGTGTAAAGAAGATAGTTATAGTGCAACTTAGAGTATTTATATGACTATGATGAAATATAGTTGGTGTCGCACAACACCCACAATGCTCTTTAGACACCACAACATGGGGCCGTGACAAATGGTATTAGAGCCTACTTTGTGAACATGGGCACTTGGAAGTGTTTGGAAGAAGAAATGCAATAAAGTTCATGAGGTTGTTAATAATTGGGTAGTATGATGGAAGGTTTACAAGAGGGATGAGATAGACTTATGCATCTCATGGGTAGGTTGGGCTGCAAGAAAGAAGAGAGGTCACAATTGTGAAATGAACTTGGAAGTTTTGGAAGACAAGGTTAGAAGGGAGCTTCTTTGCCTTGGTTGGTCATTGGATGGGTTGAGGTTATTGAACGTGATGAAAAAGATGTTCTAAAATATGAAATGGAAGTTGGTCCAATGGTTAAGTGTGATATAAGTGCTATGAACATGCTGCCAAAAGAGGAATAGTTTGGTGGGACGATTCCTACCATAGCTAAAATAGATTTGGGCATGTCATATCCATTGAAAGAAGACGTTGACTATGGGGATTAGCATGAAGAAGCAAGTATTTGGGAGATTGCCAATGAAACAATAAGAACTTGGTAAGATGGAGCTTACCAAGGTTGAACTAGATTCATGTATATCGAAACCATGAAAGAAGGATGAAGCTATTGATGGAATTAGTATGATGGTTCCCATTCTATTGTTTAAGAGGAACGTGCCATGGATGAATTTCACTTGAAGGTTGAGATATGTTTGAATTTAGTTTTTCAATAGATGATTTTGGCTTTTATAAGACTTGTTTGGGTGGTAATTGGCCTTAGGGAAGAAGGTGTGAATGCCTGAGACAAGTGTGGAATGTGATGAACTTATGCAATGAGTGAGTCATGCTTATTTGAATGGAGATTTCGCTAAGTTCCTGGCATGGCTCATGGAAAGAAGGAACGAAAGGCACACAAAAGTGAAAAAGGAAATATGATACATATTTGAGTGGAATTCAACATTGGAGTCTTTTTGTACCAAGGAGAAGTCTTTGGTGAACCTTTAGTGAGGAAGGCAACAATAATGGAAGTGACCTATGATGGGAATATGAGGGTAGGGTGACCAAGAGAGCTAACCTGATCAAAGAGAAGGATACAATGGCTAAGTTTTCGTTGGTTCTGGTGAAGTGGGTGAGTTGGGAAACTCAAATCATCTGCATTAAGTAGAAGATGGGCATGGAAAACTTTGTGCAAGGGCATCACGGAAGAGCATTAGCAAAGGATGTCACATATGGGAATCAAGAAAAAGTGTCAAGGGAGGATGTTATGTAGGATGAACTTGTCGATGCCACATGAAGACATTTTACAGATGGATTGATGGGGATGTTGGGTGCATTCGAACAAGAGTACCATGGTCACTTTTTAAGGAAGACATGAGCAACCTATGGGTGTACTCATGTGAAGAAGAAATTAGAGGAAACTTAAGATGGGCCTTGTGACCAAGCCAAGTGTGCCTACATGAGGTGTGGATGGAGATGGTTCAAAGGAGCCATTGACAACTTGAAGGGAGTTGTATTTGATGAAGACTTCATGCTATGATGGTCTTGGAGTATTTTATTCGTTGGGGAGATGAGGCTAGTTTTGAACTTGACTTTGATGAGATATGGGGCACATACCTTCGACGCAATAAGGGATACGTTAATGAGTAGTGACTTGGTGAATGTGATAGGAGTGAGATACCTTGGAGTCTGATGGTCGTTGCAGCAATGAAGGTGCCTTAGTGGGAGAAGTTAGGAATGGGTTGAGTCTAATGAGACTTAACCATTTTGATGGACTTGGAGGTTGTTGGTCTATGACCATGGGAAACACATGGATGGGATGATGAGGCAAGTGCAGGTTTTCCCCTTTGATGGCATCGATGGGCAACATATCAGAGATGAGATGGAGTTTTCTTCATGGACCTAGATATGGCATGATGAGTATTGGTTGAAGGATTAAAGTCAAAATATGAGAGGAATTATTGTTTGAAGTTGAAGGTGGGACAAAGTGTTGAGGAAACTACCGATGATGGCATGAGCAAGTGCATTCTCATGTGTTGAATGTGATGGTTGGATTAGCTACCCAACTAGTTCAAGTCATGGTGGCATGCAGTGGATCGATATATGTTTGAGTTGAATAGGAGTATGGCATCAAAAATACACAGGATGGTGATATACGGTGGATTGGCACGATATGTGTTGTGACCAGAACATGCAACCGAGTTTGAGGAAGAAACTTTCTATGAGATGGGGCAGTGTGGAGGCTTGTGATGAGTTGTGGTTGGTGATCATCATAATGTGGAGCCTTACCAACATAGAGTCATGATCCTTGATGAAGATTCGAGTGATGAAGGTAGGGAGTTCATATAGTAGGAATGATTGACATTGGAGCTGGTAGCACTTTGTGAAAAATGGACCTAATGATGGAGTAGCTAAGTGGAGTTGTTGTCGAGAATGAGAAGAATTTTAAAGTGGAGGAGGATGTTAGGGCCTCGAGTTGGGACCAAGTCCAATGGACGCCCATGATTGGCCATGCTCACTTGGTGGTGAAAAACTAACTTTGAGGAAATATGAGTGTTCCCTTGTGATGAGCATGCCCACATGGAGGAGGGGCACCTAGGTCCACATTGGGGAAACGTTCACAAGTTGGAGGGATACCCGCCCTAGATGCACTCGCATGATGGTAAGTCGTCGAGTGTTGCACTAGGCAAGACATAGTAGGTACATCACAATGGGTGTGCTCACCCACATGACATGAAGTTAGGCCACTCAAGTGACACGAACTCAAATGACACAAACTCGGGTGACACGAAATTGGGTGACTCGATCAACATGAAATGAGGTTACATGGAAGACATGAACTCAGGTGACTCAATAAACATGAACTCGGGTGACGGGATGACTCGAACTCAAGTGAGACCGACTCAAGAGGACCTGGTGAAGGCGTGCACAAGTGTGGACCAAACAACATGGGCGAACAGTGACATGAGCTGCATGAAAGCGTCAATTGACACAACGTGCGAATGATTGGCCAAACGATGGACAATGTCACGATGGAGTAGGTGACACGACATTGTGACGAGGTAGTAACATAGATTACATGAAGGCAAAGTGCTCAGGAAAGGGTGAACTCGCCCAACAAGGGGTGCCCACATGACCTGATAGCAAGTTGACCGAGGGGCGCATCCACCCAGTAAGGGGGGTGCCCACTCATGAAGCAATGTCTACACAAAAATGAAAGGTCAACTCAACACTTCGAGGGGAATTAGGCCACACTTGACCAAAGGGTACGGACACATATAATTAGAAGAGCTTGGCCCTTGGAGGAGGCAAAAAGAAAGTTCACAAAAGATAAGTAATATTGGAGAAAAGTCTACAATATCTCATAAATGTAAGGGGTGTGATATTACAGAGTGGCAGGGTGCACATCACAAAATTCGGAAACACAAGCGATTTGGTTTCTAAACAAGGCTGAGGGTTGATTTTCTACGCTGTTTTGGGGCGCAGATCTTAGAGTTTCTACTAGGCAAGATGCAAACCTTGGGTTGGGTATGCCCTAGTTTCAAAGCTTGGCACTTTTGGCTAGTGCATTGGGTTGGGCCAACAATATCCACCTTTGTAACTTTGTTTATGGACAGTGCCTGAGTTTGGGCATAACTGACCTGTTGTAAATTATTGTAAATTATACTTGAAATTAAATAATAAGAGGAAAAAAGAGAAGTGTTTTGGGAGATACCCCTCGTGTCACATATACTTGTGTTCATATTGTTATTTATGATATCACAAAATTGTTGAATATTAATGAAATAAATTGATTTTCATTTGTGTTGCATATTAAATAAGAAGATTAAATTGAAAAATTGACTCCGTGTTGAAGTGTGAAGAACTTAGGCATAGTCCAAGTTAGAATATAACTGCGGCAAAATATCGTGAGTGTTGCATAACGCCCATGATGTTCTTAAATCACAACAATGTGGGGCCGTGACAGTGTGCTTGCCACTGTTAAACGTAACCTTAGTCATCGCTTGAATTTTGAAATAGGGAATTTTGTATTAAAAAGATCATATCAATGACAACACTAGCCATCGTTTGAATTTTGAAGCCGTTTAAGATGGTTAGATTATGTCAGTGGCACTATTTCAATAACTTATGTCGTCGTTTTAATTTTGAATAAAATGATTATATTCTGGCCACTGTAACCATAACTTTAGTCATCGGTCCAATTTTGAAGCAACGATTTTTTTTTCAAAAGATAATATCAATAACAACACTTTGTCATTTTTTTAAATTTTGAAGCCGTTAATTATGCCGTCTCGTTGAAGGAAAATTCTGATAAGGACTTTCCTCCCAACTATTACTGTAATTTGTGGCTAAAACCGTGTTGAACCAGATATTATATTTAAATAAATTGAGAGGTAGTATAATATTGAAAATTCATGTTTGAAAGAGATGTTATTTTTAAATAAATTCATAGGTCCGTATAATTTTCGAAATTCATGTTTGGGGGAGATATTATATTTAAATAAATTCAGACGTCAATATAATTTTGAAAATCATGTTTGAACGAGATATTATATTTAAATAAATTCGGACGTCAGTATAATTTTGAAAATTCATGTTTGAACGAGATATTATATTTAAATAAATTCAAAGGTCAGTGTATTTTTGGAAAATGATGTTTTGTAATTGATAGAATTTGAGTATTCATGTTTGAATGAGATATTATATTTAAATAAATTCAGAGGTCAGTGTATTTTGGCAAATCATGTTATGTAATTGATACAATTTGAGTATTCATGTTTGAATGAGATATTATATTTAAATAAATTCAAAGCTCAGTGTATTGTTTGGAAAATCATGTCATGTAATTGATAGAATTTGAATAGGTTTAATGGTTACATTTTCTAAACAGATCAATAAAGTAAAATTTAAAGGAAGTTAGAATGTGTATTTGTTAATACATTTTAATAATCCTTTTTTGCAAAAAAATTCCTTTTTCTCACTCAAAAAGGAGTGACAAAATAATACCATATAAATTAATTAATATTATATCTTTTTATTAATAATTATTTAGTTTTCTAATGTACATTTGCCATATTTATCGTAATTTTCAATTTAATCATTATTATTATATCTTTTTATTAATAATTATTTGATTTCATAATCCACATTAGCTTAACACATTCAGTCATAATTAGAAAGTTATGGCTTTTTTGACATTTAACAAGGGGCTACTGTTGTAGCAGTAGTCCCTGCTGACTTGTAAAACTTAATATGTTTGTCAAACTTGTGAGAGTGGTCGGCTATGGCTACTATTTGCCAAGTACATAGGCCATGGACAACACTTACCAAGTTATCTCATTGCTATATCAAATCTGACGTTGCTATCCTATTGGAAAATTCCAACAATATTTTGTGAGTTATAAGCTCTGTAATTTGTCCTACATTTTCGGCCTAAAAATCCCAGTGGAAATAAAAAATCATAATTGGATTTGTATAAACCCTATTGAAACTATTATGTGATATCTGTTATTGATTTATTGTTCATATTGTCTCAATATATTTGGATTGCGTTTAATAAAAAATAAAAGAGAAACAACAAAATGCCAAAATGCCATTAAATATAAATGTCTTCATATATGTTTTCATATATTTTGATTAAGGTAAGTGATGTTTTGCAGTAACTTTGCTTGAAATCTAATGCAGACGATTTTTTAAATCCATTTTCATCAAAATAAGGGACACATAATGAACAAATACTAGGCGAAATGATTGAATAGTAACCATTACGTATCAGATTAGGAATCATGGCAATAAAAAAAACTCTAGGGCACATCAACTGACAACCCACACACATATATTTGAGTTGTATCTCAACTTCTCTGACATCATGCATGCATTCCACTTGTTTTTAGATTATGTTTTCCATGTTAAAACATTACGTTACCTAGTTTGATTTAAAATAGAAAGACCACAAACTGTATTCTGTTTGGCATAAGGTAAAGCCTCTCAAATTTAGCAAGGGAATAGAAGCATCTAGGGAATATCATGAAAAATCCAAGAAATGAGATACCGAGCCAAGAGGTTGTTGTATGGGATGGGTGATAGGAAATGGAGTCCATTATCACTCTGCGCCTTTCACGTGTGTCTAGTGGCCATTACTGATAATCTTATGTGCTTAGATGCGGTTTATGCTCCATGTCATTCTCCTCTTTGTGTAGTTGGAGTTTTCCCTACCATATCTGAGCATACACATACATCCCACATCACAGACTTTGAGACTTATTAGAAAGGTGTTGGTAGCAAGACTCGACAACGAGACTATATTTTTCTGAAATGACAGAGATTATTCAACAAATTCTCAAAGAGGTAAAGAGTTGTAGCTTGTTGACAAGAAATTTCTCTCAAAGAAGTAAAGAGTTGTAGATTTATAACACGAAAATGCTACTAATTTGTAAGGTGCTTCATGATCATTTATGATTGTATGATAGAATTTTTTTCTACCACAATATAAAGTGGGGTCTAAAAAATTTTTACTAGCAATTTCAAAGGTCGAAGACTTTATTGGACTTCTAAGTTTCAAGATGGATTCAAAGTATATTTGTACGAAGCCTTCAATAGCTAGAATACACAACTACAAGGATTTAGATATAAAACTGGCATTTTTACCTTATAAGTCTCAAAGGCCTCATTAGTTTGTAAAGTTTCAATAACACTTTGAAGTAGGTTTGTTAGAAGGCTTCAACAGAAATAATCCACGACCGTCAAGATCTAGATATAAAATTAGGTTTAAAAATTTCTCTTCAGGCGTCCAATAAGTTAGATGTATGGTAATAGTTCTTCAGTGAAGAAAGAAAGAAGAAATCTCACAAGTACCAACTTTCTAAATTAGTTTTGAGAAAGTAGTTATAGGAGAGATAGGGTGGAGCCAAACCCAGATGAAGATGATCTCTCTTGACTGGTGAATACTCTAGTCGAATTAAAACGCCTACATATAAGATCGAATGTGGTTGAATTAAAAGACCTACATATAAGATCGAATGTCATGTTAGTCCACCTTCATGACACAATTTTGGCCATTAAGACTTACTTCTATGAAATCCAAAATTATGGCCGTTGAGACTTGCTACTATTAAATCCAAAAAGTGCTCAAGGCAACCAGGGAGGTTATACCTAGCCTTCACATGGGTGATGGTGAAGACATGCAAAATAGTCAGGCTTGTTGGTTTGGTTTCGGCAACATTCTGACATAATAGAATATATGTAGTACTTTGGCTACTCATAAGATGCAATTTAGATGTGTCCCACTGACTTTCTTTTCCTTACCGTTCCATACTACCACAATGCTCCATGCCAACAAGCTAGGTGCCTCAGAGGAAAAATGTTTGTATGACAAGGCCCAACTTTCTCGGCCATATTGGAAAGGTAACTGCTAAAATGTGATGACAAGACATGTAATTATCGGTAAAATATTAGTAATTACTACCAGTTAGTTTTGTAACGAGATTGCTAACTAATAGTAGTTATGTAATGGAGGAGAAGATCTTATAAACCGATGAATGCTCATGATTATGTAATCATGGAGAATCATTCTTGATTAAATAAAGATCCAATCCCTTGCCCTGTGGATGTCTCCTTGACACACTGTCAAGGTTTTACCACATAAAATCTTGTGTTTACTTGTGTGATTCTTTTGGTTTCCAACCAGGTTTTCAGTTTCATTTCTTTCCTGTTTAATTAATTGCTCAAACCAACAAGCGGTATCAGAGCCAAATGGTCAAGGGACGTAGAAAGGGATGAGGGATGCACTGAGGGAGACACTACATATTTGTGAAAGGTTAAATGTAGTGTATCCGCCATTGAAGTCCATGTTGGAGCCAACTTCAGCCAATGGTGGTCATGCTGTTGGATAAATACGCGCATAGCATTCATCGTTGAAAGGTGATGCCCTTGTCATGTCAGTTTTTTTATACTCCCTTCCACCATTGAAGCCCGTGTTTGAGCCCATTTCAACTGGCATTGTTCATGCTGTTGAAGAAAAACATTGAAGCAAAGAAAAACGTTGAAGCTGTTGGCCTGTCCAGAGCCGCAGAGCATTCAAGGAAATGTTGAAGCTGCTACATTGAATCTGCTGGCCTGTCCACAGCCGCAGAGCATTCATCATTGAACACAACCTGTTTAGAGCAGTAGAGCATTCAAGGAAACGTTAAAATTGCTAGCATGTCCAGAGCCACAGAGCATTCATCATTGCTAGAATTTGTCCATCACTGGGGGGATGTAAAGTGCCATAGAGTAGTTTGGTGTGCAAATACTTCATGAAGAGAGTTTCTGAAGAAAAAAAAGTCAGCATTATTTCTCACTGTGGAGGATGGGTATTTTTTTTCCAGCAAAATTTGCTGAATAAATTCATCAAATTGAACATTTCTTTTATTTATTTATTTATTTATTTTATTTTTTTTTGAGAGACTGAAGTAGGGTTTTTGTTAAAGGGTTTCTTTAAATTTAAGAAACAAATATTTTTCTCGGAAACTGAAATTTAACAAGAGGGAATTTTTCAAAAACTGTTGTAGGTTTTTTTAGTTAAATTTGAAGAAGAAAAAAACACACACACACACACACACACACAAAATTCTAGATTTTTTATTTTTGAGAAGAAAATATTGAAAACCCTAGTTGAAATACTAAAACCCTAGGAGGAAAGAAATGGCCATGATGATGAATGCAACGCTTGAGGTGGAGAAATTCACTAACAAGAAAAACATTGCTTTATGGAAATTGAAACTTAGGGATTTGCTGGTGCAACAAGGGTTGCACAAATAATTAGACAGGGTGAAGATGAAACCTATTGGCATGACAGATTTGGACTAGGAGGACTTGGATGCTTGAGCCCTCAGTACCATCAGGTTATGCATGGTGGATGAATTTCTTCTCAATATAGTTGAAGAAACTTTAGCAGCAGGTTTGTGGGGAAAACTAGAAAATTTATATATGACCAAATTGTTAACCAACAAATTTTATCTAAAAATACAATTGCACAGTCTTCAGATAAAGGAGTGTACAAAAATAGTAAAATAGCTAAATGTTTTTAATACACTTATTTTATAATTGTCGGATATGGAAGTTAAATTTTATGAAGAAGATAAAGTTATCACCTTGTTGTGTTCCCTACCTGAGTCAAGGCACCACTTCGTTACCTCTATCATTTTGAGTACAACTGAGTCCTTGGAATTTGATTTAGTTGTGGGTGCTTTGTTAGCTGAAGAAGTAAGGAAGAGGTCCAATGTTAAATCTTTTGCATCAGAAGCCATGGTAGCTAGAGCATGGTCAAAAGAAAGAGGGGAGAAAATAATGGGCTCTTCCAGGTCTAGATCAAAGGGTAAAAAGTGTAAAGCAAAATGATGGTACTGCAATAAAATTGGACACCTAAATAAAGGCTGTTGAAAACGGAAAGAGTCTGAAAGTCCAAAGAAGGAAGAAAACCAAGTTGATTTAGGTATGATAGATGAAGCTTTATCTAATGAAGAATTCTGTATGATAGATGAAACTTTACCGGTATGTAATGTCTCTCAGAATTTTGAAAGTTAGTTGTTAGACTCTGGTGCTTCTCGTCACATGAGTCCACACGGAAATTGGTTTAATTCATATGAAGTTGTAAATGGTATTTATGTGTTTATGGGTAATAATTTTTCATGCCAGACTATTGGGATGGGAAATATTAGAATTAAAATGTATGATAACACAATTATAACATTAACTAGTTTTAGACACGTACCTATATTGAAGAAAATTTTGATTTCTTTGTGAGCGTTGGATTCAGATGGTTATAAGTTTACAGGTGAGAATGGAGTGATGAATGTCTCAAAAGGCACCCTAGTTGTTATGAAAGCAGAAAAGGTCAGGAATCTTTACAGACTCAAAGGAAGTACTCAAGTAAGTGAAACAACGATTGTATCAGATAAAGAAGAAGAAGGTACTCGCCTGTTGCATCAATGATTGGGTCACTTGAGAGAGAAAGGTCTTCAGGTGCTGATGAACCAAAAATTACTTCCTGATATAAAACCTTGAAGTTGGATTTTTGTAAAGATTGTGTGTATGGAAAACAGTGTAAACAAAGGTTTTAAACTATAATTCATAATATTAAAGAAATTTTGGACTATATTCATTCTGATCTATGGGGACCATCTCCAGTTGTATCGTATGTAGGTGCTTTATATTTTTTAATGTTTATTGATGATTTCTCCCAAAAAGTTTGGGTCTTTATGTTAAAAAAGAAAGTTGACGTATTCAATGTCTTTAAACAATTTAAAACAATGGTATAAAAAAGAATAGAAAAAGCAATTAAATGTTTAAGAACTGACAATGGTGGTGAATTTACTTCTCTAGAATTTGAACAATATTTAAGGATGAAGAAATTGTGAGACATAAAATTGTTTTTTATACTCCTCAACAAAATGGTGTTGCTGAACGTATGAATCAGACTCTTATGGAAAGAGCTAGAAGCATGATCAACAATGCTAACCTACAAAAGGAGTTGTGCGCAGAAGCAGTATTCACTGCTTATTATTTAGTTAATAGATCACCTTCATTAGCAATTAATCGTAAAATTCCTGAAGAAGTTTGGTTAGGTCAGTCCTGCGATTATTCACATTTAACGATAGTTGGTTGTCATCCTTATGCTCTTATTCCTAAAAATGAACATTCAAAACTAGATCCAAAATCAAAATGTTATGTTTTTGTTGGGTATGACTATGTAGTGAAAGGATACAGATTGTGGGATCCTACTTCACGGAAGATAGCCATTAGTAGAGATGTAGCATTTGGTGAATCTTCTATTTTAAGATCAAATGTTGAAAGAATTGAATAGGAATAGGTATCGCCAAATCAACAAATTAAATTGGAGGCTAGACCTTTTTTCAAAATTTGAAATGAAGGAAAGACTTTTGGAGGAAAGGGTGATGAAGATACAAAGGAAATTGTTGAAGTTTCTGAACCAGTTCAGCAAGCAGTCACTCTAACAAGTTCTACAAGAGAAATAAAAACTCCCAAAGGGTATGAAGATTTAGCTTCATCTTTTGCTTCGATTAATGAAGATGGGGAACCTTCTTGTTTTCAGAAATCAATAGATGATACAGATAGTGAAAAATGGAAAGAAACTATGGAAGAAGAAATGGATTCCTTATCCAAAAACAAAGCCTGGGATCTTGTAGAATTTCCTAAAGGGAGAAGTTTTGTTGGATGTAAATAGGTCTTCAAATTAAAACAAAAAGTTGATGGAAGTGTCGAAAGGTATAAGGCGAGACTGGTAGAAAAAGGGTGTTCTTGGGTTGAAGGTATTGACTTTCATGAGATTTTTTCACCTATTGTAAAACATGTTTCTATTCGTACTATGTTGGGACTAACTGCATTACTTAACCTTGAGTTATAATGGTTAGATGTTAAAACAACCTTCCTACATGCTGATTTGGATGAAGAAATATATATGGAAAAACCAGAAGGTTTTGTACAATATCACAATAGAAGATTAATTTACAAGCTTAGGAAATCATTGTATGGCCTGAGACAGTCTCCCAGGCAATGGTACAATAAGTTTGACTCCTTCAAGGTGAGACAAAACTTTATTAGAAGTGAGTATGACCATTCTGTGTACTTCAAGAGTTTTAGTGGCATATTCATTATCTTATTTTGTATGTTGACGATATGGTTATTGCATGAAAAATCATGGAAGAGATCAATAGGTTAAAGGCTTAGCTTTCTAGGACATTTGATATGAAGGATCTTCGAGCAAGAAAACATATCTCGGGCATGGAGATACACAAAGAGAGGAGAAATGGTAATATTTTTCTATCACAACAAAATTATGTGGAAAGAGTACTTGAAAAGTTTGGTATGAATAGTGTGAAACTTGTTAATGTTCCATTAGCTTCCCATTTTAAGCTTTCTTCGGTTTTGACTCCTAGAACTGATGAGGAAAAGAAGTATATGTCTCATGTACCATATGAAAATGTTGTAGGAAACTTAATGTATGCAATGGTATCTATAAGACCTGAAATTTCACATGCAGTTGGAGTTGTCAGCAGGTCCATGGAAAATCTAGGTGAAGAACATTGGTGAATAGTGAAATGGGTGATTCAGTACTTAAGAGACACAAGTGACCATTGCATTATCTGTAACGGTAGTGAAGGATCAATCTATGGATATGTGGATGTTGATTATGCAGGTGATTTGGAAAAAAGGAGGTTTACTACAGGTTATGTCTTTACTCTTGCAGGTGGAGCAATTAGTTGGATGTCAAACCTTTAGGAAACAATTGCATTGTCCACTACCGAGGTAGAGCATATATCTACTTCAGATTCTAGTAAGAAGCAATATGGTAAAAGGGTCTACTTGAAAAGATTGGAAGGATGCAAGAGAGAGTGAATGTATTCTATGACAATCATAACAAGACCATCCATCTTATCGTAGCAAGACCAAGAACATTGATGTAAGGTATCATTTTCTGATACATGTGATCGATGGCAGAAAAGTAGCTCTCAAGAAGGTCCATATATAGGAGAATTGTGCAGACATATTCAAGAATCCAGTTATAGTAGAGAAGTTGCGATGGTGTTTGGCTTCTCTTGACTTGTAGAAGAGATGATGAATTAGCATAGGAATGGGATTAGGAAATGTTTCGTCAAGGTGGAGTTTGTAGAAATGTGACAACAAGACATGTAATTATGGGTAAAACCTTAGTAATTAGTAGTAGTTAGTTTTGTAACTAGATTGCTAACTAATAACAGTTATGTAATAGAGGAGAGGATCTTATGGATTGGTGGATGCCTGAGATTATGTAATCATGGAGAATCATTCTTTATTAAATAAATATCTAATCCCTTGCCTTGTGGATGTTTCCTTGACACACTGTCAAGGTTTCACCACATAAAATCTTGTGTTTGCTTGTATGATTCTTTTGGTTTCCAATCAGTTATTTAGTTTCATTTCTTTCTTGTTTAATTAACCGCTCAAACCAATAGTATCCTTTATCAACATCTAACTTACCTATTTATATAAATCAAAGCTTCTTTCCTCAACCAATTATATAAATATATTATTTTACCTACAAACAAGATACCCACAAAAACTTTCATGTCACACACATAAAAACATTCCATAGGCATTTCAGAGATAGCCAAAGCATGATTTGTTTGTTAGTATGGATAAGCTCAATGAGAAACTCAAGGCATGAGATTTCTTGTAGATCTTACAAAAGAATTCTAATTTTTATTTTTTCATATCATGATAAAGAAAATCTTGCAGAAATAAATATATTGCAAAACAAAGTAGAACAATATCGTGTCTTATTTTCAACTTGATGTTGCTCCCTGCATTATTTATAGTTTCGTTAGGGATGTTCTTTTAAATTTAAAGCTCACACAATAAGTGTGAGAGGCCATTGTATGTTGATGGGCATAATTCCTATTGTTTCATGATACAAAATGTTGATGCTGATTACTTGAGTAAGCATAAAGTGAAGGGAATGCATTAAGCAAGTGTCAAGATGGGTCTTTATGTTTTTATTCACCATTGGAATATATTTCTTGTACAATATTTATGTTGCTTGCACTCCATTGAACTATATTTATTTTACAGTATAGTCATTCATATTTATGTAAACTCGAATGCTACTTAAACCATAACAACACTAGAGCGACCAGGTTACCAAAACCTTATGTTTTACTTTTCCATTGAGATTTGGCAGCTCAATGTATATGTTTATATTATGGCTAAAAGATTGTATTTCAGTGTCTCTTGGATTAAAATTTTACAAAACATTAACCATCAACTTGAAATTACTAGAATAGTTACCCTAGAGAGGGATTTGAGTTCCTCATATTTCTTAAAATCCAAAGGGATGTCATCATATTTTCATGACTGAAAATGGTTAATGTGAGTAAGGGAAAGAAAAGTTGGAAAATTAGTTTCAGGATGTTGAGATAAAGAAAGGTAGAAGAATAAAAAGTGGTCGTCCCTCCATCCATCTAGACGCTTATCGCTAGGTAATTTCTTAATGCCCCATCCATGTAAATAAAAAAAGTAGTCAAGCAATAGTCAACCGCACTTAAGACTAGATATGGGTATGCATATGAATTGCAATATTGAAATAACTATTTTGATTCCAAAAAGAAAAGGGAAGGGAAAAAGGTAGCTTGCCCCAAATCCCATGATGAAAAACACAAGCTCTAGTTTACTATTTTCTGCTAATGGTGTTTCCGGGAATAGTGTCCACTCGGATGCTACTATTCCCACTAAGATGGGTGGCTATCTTAGAAGAAAACAATTAAAGTCTACTATTGTTTTCTTTTATGAAAATAGACAAGAGGAGAACCAAGAAGACCAACTTGAGTCTCGCGCTTGATTTCCTCTCCTTCTTGATAGAGCTTTGCCGCTTCTTGTTCATCTGCCCAGCTTCAAAATGAACCTGTGGAATCACAACAACATACTACTATCGAAGAAACAAAGATCTATATTCATAAATAATATAGTATCAGATGTGCGTTAACCATATAAATGCATATAGAAACAAGTACACAAGAATATGGAAGAAAACAAGATTAGCTTTATTAAAATGAAAAGTAGCAAGAGGATTACAACCATATGTTCTGACCCAGCATCATCCTCTAGCTAGGAAGCCCTTCTTCAACTCAAGCAAAGATTAGATTACCCAACACTATGAATGTACACCAGAAAACCAAAAGCACTTCTCTATAAGATACAAAATTCCAGCCTCTGGATCTCTGTGATGAGGGATCCATATATAGATGATTATAGGGAGGTGAGTCATCTTCTCGGATCTTGATTAGTGTCCTCTCTCTGATAGTTCCTGCTTCCACTTGGAGAATGATGATCTCTTACTCATCCCTGGTCGAAAATAGAGAGGCAAGTGTCAGAGGGAAGCTTCTGGAAGATTCCATGATCTTCCACCTTGCATTTTGTCCCTACCATTTGTCCATTCCCGACCATCGCACCCTACAGAGGAGCCATTTAGTATGCATCACACCTTGTACACTAGGAAGGTGATATGCATCGCACCCTCTGCACTAGGTTTTTAGTATGGTCTGGTTTTGACCATTTATGAGCAGTTTTTAGTGGAGAACTTCTGGGAGATGATGTAATCAGGTGACCTTGTTCCTTTAGGCAGTGAAGCAAACTTTTAGGGACTTAGGATCCCTTAGTTTATGGACATTTATGATTGGGGTTGAAGTGCCCAAAAATGTCTATAATAGAGTAGTGTTGATACAACACTCTAAACCCATATGTTATCATTCTGAGACATTTAATTCTGCAGTAGCTAACGATCCCACATATGATAAAGAATTGTATGCATTAGTACAGAGTGTGAAAAAGTGGAAACATTACTTAATGGGCAAAGAGACAGTTATACATACTGATCATCAACCACTTCAATATCTACACTCCCAAACTAAGTTGCAGCAATCATGACACTATATATGGATGGGTTTTCTACAATAGTGTCATTTAGTAATCAGATATAAAAAGGGCATACACAATAAAGTTGCAGATATTTTATCTATACCTATTATAAATGCATCCACTATACTTAATCATAATTCAATACTACATGAGAGCTAAATTGAACAATATGCTCAAGATATAGATTACAAAGATGTATATGCAACTTTAAGTCAAGGAAAACGAGTAGAAGAATTGGATTATCATGTTAAGGAATGACTCTTGTATCATTGTGGGAAGCTATGCATTCCACAAACTGAAAGAGTAAAGATAATCCGAGAAGAACACACTTCTCTAATATCAAATCACTTTGGGGTAAGTAAAACGGTTGCACAGCTACAAAGATTTTGTTATTGGCCAACAATGAATGAGACAGTTTCTAGATATGTAAGAGGGTGTACCATGTGTACTAAAAGCAAGCCCAACAATAGAAAACTAGGCTTGTACATTCCATTGCCAGTTCCTTCTCATTCTTGGGAAAGTGTTTCCATGGACTTTGTTGGAGGACTACCTAAATCTAGGAAAGGTCATGACTATTTATATGTTGTTGTGGATAGGTTCAACAAAATGTGTATTTTGATACCTTGTAATAAACAAATTACAGCCGAACAAACTGCAAAGTTGTTCTTTCAGCATGTATGGGTTCATTTTATATTATCCACTTCCATTGTATCTGATCGAGACACCCGATATTTTGGGAAGTTTTGGTCGAGTCTGTGGGAACTGATGGACACCAAACTGAAGAAAAGCACAACCTTTCATCCACAAATAGATGGCCAGATAGAAGTGGTCAATAGGACAATGATCTAGTTGCTCAGAGGCTATTGCAGCAAGCATCCAAAACTTTGGGATGAACATTTGTGTTATGTGCAGCATGCTTACAAGTGAGCAAAACATTCTTCTACACAAAGATCTCCTTTTGAGACTTGTTTTGGTTTCACACCAAGGTCTCCCTTGGGTTTTGTCTTTGGTAAAGATATAGCAGTTGATGGAAACAGTGATGTGGACAAGGAAACCAAGTTAATTGAACAAATCCAAGAGATTCACCAGGCAGTACAGGAACAGCTGGAAAAGAGCCAAACCAAATACAAGGCAAGGCATGACAAGCATCAGATGGAGCATAGTTTCCAAGTTGGTGATCAAGTCTGGTTGTATATCAGCGAGGACGGAATGCAAGGTGAAGGTAAAAAGCTAAAGCCAATAAGGTATGGACATTTCAAGATACTTGAGAAAATTGGTGAGAATGATTTTTTCCTTGATTTACCAACTTACATGCACATCTACTCAGTCATTAATGCAGATAACTTGAGACTATTTGAAACTTCATTAATTGAAGATCCCAAAGAGTAGAGTCAATTTCCTACTATTGATGATTTCTTACTTGAATATCTCAACGAATTTCAAGAAGACATAGTTCTGGACAGGAAGGTGAGGACGACGTGCAGGGGATATGTTGAGTACCTCAAGATTGGACTCAAGAGTTCCAAGCCTAGCAGTGCAAAATGGATAGAGATTGGATAAGTGAGACAAATATACCCTCACTTAGTCGATGCTTGAAAACTAGCTTTTGGTGGTCCAAATTGGATCCTTAAACATTTCCATGACTCTATCAAATTACGTTAGGCTTCAAAATCTTATGAATAATGAGCTTATCAAAAATGACCTCTAGACAATGGCAATTTGTGGCTAGGACGGAACAACGAGGACCCTCTGTCAAATCACACTAACCGTTGGTCCATGGAGACCGCACATGAATGCAAATTGGCAATCAGAAGGCCAGATCCAAAAACAGAGGCAGTTTCTAATACGTAATTGCATATCGCAAGGATAAACTCTCAGTAAAGGAAAGCCCCGAGCGCTCGTTCATGATGAAAACATGAAACCATGCGGAAACCATTAGAAGGCCAGTCTCGCACCTAGAACCAATAGGAAATCATGTGCACTTCGAGTGGTAAGCATTTTTGGCTGAGTTCAGCGTGATGCCACACACTGGGTGACACGCGTCCAACGGATGAGAGAGAAAACCACTTACATTGTGTGAGTAACGGTCGAGCAACTTACCCGCAGGATATAGACGAAGACCATAGGATTTGGAGGCTCCAGATCAATGGCGGAGAATCAACCCGATGGAAGACTAGATTTGATGAGGAAATAGACTAAGGTACATGAGATTTGAGGTTCGACATGACCGCTGAGCTAGCAGAGGAATCAGTTTTGTGGGTGATCTTGGAGCAACAAAAATAACGACTGTTCAAAGAGAACTAACACTCAGTTCATGAGGAAATAGGTGGCCACCTCTCTGTGAAGCGTTACACAACGATGATGATGTAGAGTAGGGGAATTCCAGCGGACAGAGGCAAGTGATCCAGAGAGCTGGGAAGTGGAAATGAACATTCAGGGAGTAGATTGGCTTTAAGCAACGAACGAACAAAGAGCAAAGGAGACATAAGCAAAGAAAGAAGTGAATTACAGAGAATAGAGAAGCCAAGCTAACCTACAGAGAAAAGGTAGCATTGAGCAGATAGAACAGAGAGAGTCTGAGAGTTTGTGAAATCCAGAGAAGGCTTGAGAGGTTCAAGCAACTCGTCTATGTATACCTATCAGGTATAGAGTACCAAATCAGACTCATACCACTAAGACTAGTTGAGGTCAAGACTTAGTAAAGGGGAGTCTATGTACTCTAGAGGCTTGGGGAATCCAAGTACCACCCTATTGAGCATCATCTGTTAAGTGAGACTCAAATTTAGCTCCTTATTGTAAAAACTTTGCTTTAAGACACAATACAAAAGGCCACCACTAAAGGTTGGACCGGGAAATGTAGCCTAGGAGGACTAGGTGAACTCCTTATTAAATTTGTTGTGTTTTTGTATTTGCTTACTATGTTTCTCTTACTGTTTCAAGTGCCTATGCTTTTTGCAATATTTTTGATCTATTGCTTAAAATAACATAGGCACACCATAGCACATGGGTTTGTAATACCTTCATTAATTAACTGAGATCATTCATGATTGATTTATAGATCAAGTATGGACCTTCTTACTACCCCTATTACTTACAAGTGTTCTATTTATAAAGCTATAGCTATAGATTCTCCAAAAATTCCATTATAAGCTATAAAACCATATTGCATATATATAAAATAAAAGTACTTTCAGCTGCTTTTTGTCTCAACGCCATCACCTGTAGGCTCACCCACAGATGTGTTCAAGTTATCTGGTTCATTTTCTTCTGCTCCCTAATTCTTTGTAACAACAACATTAGTTTCATCATCATCACCAACTAGAACCTTCACAACAACATCCTCGCTTTAATGAACATTAGTGGCCGAGCAATTTCCAACCCCAAACACCTCCTTGAAGACTCCCACTGTAGTTGTATCCACTTTGATTTCTATATTGTCAACCTTTTTTTTTATGCTCAAAACATCCATTCACAAACCTTCCATTGTTTTCTGCATAAACTTCCAGTCTTTACCCAATCTGGACAACTGAGCATAGGTGGCTGCCATATTCTCAATTAATTCTTTGATGGATTCCTTTATCACATATTTTCAATAGCCCTCAATCAAGCTCTCCATACCACCATTCCACACACCATTTCCTAACCCTGAGCTCCAAGAACCAGAACCACCCTCGTTGGCATTACTTGCTGATGACATTCTTGCAGTAATCTGCTTCTACACGATGAAGAACTTATGATTTACTGCCCAGAGACAACTAAGTTATATATCAAGTTGATCCACCCTGACATTCCCCTCCATCTTGTCCTTCATAAATGTAGAACAATGCAGAATCTTATCAATTTCTATACCTTCCATGACTCTCCCCATCCAAGACCAATATCTCGTAGCAATGGTGCAATATTCTTGCGTTGAATAAATTATATTGTACAAACCGAAGATAATTTGATGATTCATCACACACCTATCATCACAGATGACCTGTTGTCCAATGGAACCACAACTGTAGGTTAAATTACCACCTACCATCCCAATATCCAAGATGTGAAGTTACCTCAAGTAGCTTTCCAACATAGCTACCACCACACAGAGGCACCTATGGAAGAATGCCTCCTTAATTTCTTCCATAAAGTTATCACGACCCCTACCTCCAATGTCCAATATTGAACTAAATCCATTGGCTAATCGATGGGATATAATGATATTTGGTGCTTTATGCATACTATACCCAGTCCTAATATAACCCCCACATTTGTCTGAATGTCTGCAATATGGTTGTTGGCTCACAACACGTGGAATATATTAACTTTATCAGATCTTTTTAACATATATATTATTCTTATCATGATTGAAGAAGCTTCATCTCCTAGATGGGAGCCCTTCTCAAGAAGCATAATGCATTCTTGAATAATTATCTTGGAATTTCCCACTATGTTCAAGGAGTCGACACCATTGTCCAAACATATTTTTAATCCTTGCCATAATGCTGATGCTTCCGCTTGGTTGTTAGAGGTGACCCCAAGCCCCCAAGCATAATTGACTTCTATTTTTTCTTGGAGGTTGATTATTACCCCTCCCTCTCCAGCCTCCCCATTCTTTTTTGCATCTTCGATAACAACCATTTGTAACCATTTATTCCATAGTCACTAGGTTTTATAAATAAACCGAAATATTTAAATCCTTGTTGAATTTTTTTACAATTGTAAAGGAAGAGTTGTAGGATATTCCTGATTTAATCCTTTTCTAGCATATGCAAAAAAAATTCTTGTTGAATTTCATTCCTACAGTTAGGAAATATAGGTCTTGTATTTCCTTCAGCATAATTGCATCTCTCTAGGTCCCATCACCTAAATGAAAAACATAATCAACAAAGAGTAAATGTGTTAGGTTTAGGTCTCTTCCTATTTGTATACTTGTCAAGCTTATAGTTCTTTTTTACTCTATTATATCTCTGTTGAGACCGCCTAGTCTACAATAAAAAATAGCAGACGAGCCACTAGACATACTTACACAAGGCCTCTTGTAGGCATCAAAGAAGAATAGGTTGATCCATTAATTAGAATTGTAAGGATATTGAGGAAATATTTAACCAATTACACTCTGAACCCCATATGGATGAGTAACCTTAAATAAAGCCAGTTCGCTCTGTCATATGCCTTAGAAAGACAACCTCACTAACATTTCTTGTAATTTCTTAGTTTAATGTTATACATTCGTTATTGGGCTACTCCTATTCCCTAATGGATTTGTTTCCCAGGAAGGATTCCAGATTGTTCTGATGACATGGGATCAACTTAGTAGCTTTTGAAGAGCGAGAGGAGCAGAGGAAAATGGTAGACTAAGGTTTCTGACAAACCCTTCCACAACACAGTGGTAGAGAAAGCAGACTCTCAGAATCCAGTAGTACCACTGCCAGCGCGGGTCTAGCTGAATTAATCGAAACAAACAATGAATATTCAGATGGGGGACGCCATAGGGCCTCCCCCCACAGGCCGCAACTTTGGAAATGGTGACGAAACTGAACAACCCTCAACTGGGAGTGCAGAACAACCATCGATATAGCCTACGTAGCAGCAAGAGAAGGATGAAATGGCAGATCTAAACAATGAAAAGGAGAACATCCTTGCAACACCTGATGAACCAAAGAAGGCAACATCTTCCACCTGCAAGCCCATTGCAATGAAACGCCCCAAGATTGATCTACCTAGTCATAGAATCAATGCACAAATACAATATATGAAAGACCATGCGTTGATAAGTAAATTCATAAGCTACTGACCTACTGAAAAAGCCTTGCAATGATGGATAACCTGAAAGTGGAAGCCCAACGGACATGTTACCCTATAGCTAGGCCCCAAAGGTTTTTTCACAACCATCTTCAACTGTATTGAAGACAAAAATCGTGTTCTAGATGGAGGACCCTATTTCTTCAATGCTACAGGTTTGTATCTACGAGATTGGATTGAAAGATTAAATCCAGATAAGCAAGACTTCAGCTGGGCACCAGTCTGGATTCGCATGTATTCCTTACCTCTGGAATATTGGGATGAAGAATCACTCAAAGCTATTGGCAAAAAGCTAGGAGAATTCATAAAGATTGCAGAGGAAACAAAGCTTTGTCGATACACCTCATATTCCCACATCTAAGTTTAGATGAAACTAGGCAAGGCACTTACGAATTCAGTAAGTCTCCTTCAAGATGACTTTGAATGGATTCAACCCATAGATTATGAACATGTGCCCTTTAGATGCAGGAAATGCCATGCCCATGGACATTTATTCTATGATTATCCTCTAAATGCCTCTCCTAAATCTGCAGACAATGTGGAAAAATATGACTCTAAAGGGTTTACCAAAGTTGCTAATAGAAATAAGCATAATAGAAAACCCCCAACCACACCAAAAAATGCAATACCATCCTTCACTACACCATCCTCCAACAACGGTTTTGACCTTCTGTCAAACCTAGATATGCCCAAATCAGATCCTTCCAATATGGTTAAGACAACTTCTGTGCCAACCACCAAAACATTCGTTGTACCTACTCCTAATGTTGTTAGTCAACCCTCCTCGGAGACTAACTTAGATTCGCAACCAATAGCTTCTCAACCCACCTCCCTTCAAGATTACAACAAAGCCCTATGGTCTGCAAAAGGAATGGACATTGACAACTTGTTGATAGGCCCACTCAAAACCAAACATCACATGGATGAGAGCAATCAACAAAGTCACATGGAAGAAGAACTTGAAAGCCTTGATCGAGGAGACCTAGACATCTTCAGTCTGGAACAAGCATGCAAAAAGAAAGAGTTCGACAAAATACCAGACAGGCAGCTTGAAAATTTGGAAGTGGTTCTCTCAACGGTGCACTGGCACAAAACCATGGGCATACAACAAGGAAGCAGTTGGGATGGGAAACACATCACCAAAGATGGGAAGAAAAGAGGAAGAAAGACAGATTTGCATTGCACCACCCTTATTGGGGAAATGCTAGTGGAGTCCGGCAGGTGCTCCAAGATGACTAAATACTATAGATCCTTACCTATTGGTCAACCATGAAACTCATTTCATGGAATGTTCAAGGACTTAATAGTCCCGAGAAATACAGGATGATAACGAACATGATATAGCATGAAAAACCACATATTCTCTTCATGTAGGAAACAAAATGTAATATGAGCACATTAGATTCTATTCTATCCAAAGCCTAGTCGGGATGCCAAACTATCACGGTAGATGCAACTGGAGCTTTAGGAGGGCTTGCTATAGCCTGGAATATGCAACACATCTCCCTCACTGAGTTTCAGGCATCTCATCATCACATCCAAGCCACTTTTCACATCATAGGAACTAATATACATGGTCATTTGACAAATGTATACTTCCCTCTAGATTCTATGCAAAAGAATGCGTTGCTCAAAACGTTGGAAACTCTCAACTCCACAAGAACACATCCACTCTGGATCACCAATGGTGACTTCAATATGATTACTCGACTAGAGGAAAAAAAGGAGGCAAAAGGAAGCTGGATAGTGAAAGCAACGATTTCAAAGAATTCATTCAAAATAATTGGTTAATTGGTATACCATTTGATAATGGTCTTTTCACATGGAACAATAAAAGGTCAGGCTCTCAACAAATCACATCCAGGTTGGAAAAATTCCTCATCTCATAAAACTCTGTACATCTGGGAGGTGATATCACCGCCTCAATACTCCCAATTGTAGGCTCAGATCACTGGCCCATTTCGCTTCAATGGACGGGCCCTAGAAACTCAAACAAGAAACCATTCAAATTTGAAACTTTTTGGCTCACCCACCCTGATTTCAAAAATATAGTCAAATCAGCTTGGGATTACTTTATTCCCTCTAGCGGCTCAGCCATGTATAAATTCCAATAGAGGCAACACCAAATTCTTTCACCGCATAATCATCCAAAGAAGAATGAATAACACCATTACGCATCTTCAAAATCCACAGGGAGAACAAATGGAGAAACATGAAGACATTAAGAGAGAGATCACTAATCACTTAAAAACAATACATCAAGAGCCGCCGAAAGAGAGATAACCTACTATAAACAAAATGCTCAAGCATATTCTAAGAATTATAACAGAAGAGCACAATCAGCTCTTGTTGCGACCGATTACTATGATGGAAGTCGAATCTGCTTCAACTCAATTGAAAGATGGGAAGGCTCATGGACCTAATGGCTTCACCTCTAACTTCTACCATCACTTTTGGGATTTAATCAAAGAGGAACTTTGGAAGGTGGTATAGGAATCACGAGCTATGCATTGGCTACTTCCTTCTCTTAATGCAACATTTATAGCTCTCATCCCCAAAGAAGATCAGTCAAGTACTCCAGAGAAGTTCAGTCCCATTTCCCTATGTAATGTCATGTACAAAACCATTTTGAAAGTCATTTCCAGTCACCTCAAACTTCTTCTCCCTCTCCTCATTTCGCCGAAACAATCTGGCTATGTTGAAGGTCATCAAATCTTGGATGGCATCATCTTGACTCATGAAATTATTCATTCGTTAAAGAGAAACAAACAGGAAGGTATGCTACTAAAAATTGATCTTTCTAAAGCTTTCAACAAACTAAGTTTGACTTATATAAAACAATTTCTTACTGCTTTCAGCTTTAGCCCGACTTGGGTAAGATGGATTATGAATCTCATATCTTCCCTCTTCTGCTCTATCCTAGTTAATGGAATCCACTCCAAACCCTACTTCCCATCCAGTGGAATTCGTCAAGGTGACCCTTTATCCCCCTTCCTCTTTATTCTTATGGCAAAAGGTTTGGGTCGCCTTATAAAGAATGTTGTTTATTCTCACGACATTAGAGGCATTTCTGCCCACGGAACCTCTGCGATAACTCATCAACGATTTGTTGATGATAATATGTTGTTCGGTCATCCTTCTATTAATGAAGCCCATGCTTTCAAAGCTCTGCTAGACACCTTTTCCATGGCCTCAGGAACCATTATCAATATTGCTAAATCTCAAATCTTCTTTTTCCATACTCCTCCTGCTACCCAAAGAATAATTACCAGAATCATAGGATTATCACAAGCTAAACTTCCATCTAAATACTTGGGTGCTCCACTGATAGATTTAACCTTAAAGTATGCCTCCTAGAACCAACTCATTGAAAAAATCGAAAGCCGCTTATCGTCTTAGACCTACAGAATTATCAACATGGCAAGCAGGCTTATTTTGATAAAGGCAGTTTTACAATCCATGTCTCTCTATCTCTTATCATTTCTTGTAGCACTGAAATGGGAACTCAAAAATATCAAAGATTTGCAACGCAACTTTTTATGGGGCTCCATAGGGCAAAACTGTAAATGGGCGCTAGTAAAATTTGCCACCATTTGCACTCCAAAAAACCAGGGCAGTCTTCGATTGCGAGACCCACAACACAATAATACATTGATGGGAACATGAATATGGTGGCAATGGGTTTCAAGCCCATAGAAGCCATGGGCCCAACTATGGACTGCCAAATATGCGAATAGTCATCCGCAGGAAGAATTGATTAGAATTACCACTACAGACACATGATCTCTAATCTGGAATGCAAAAAACAACATAAAGAGCTAATACAAAAACATAGCTTGTGGGAGATACGTGATGGTCGAACTACGTGATTTTGGGTGGATTCATGGAAACAGAGACCAAAAATTGCAGAAATCCTTCCCCCTCCAAATCATGATGGATATAACCTCAACTAAGCTGACCATGTATCAAAGTACTGGACTCAAAGTAATAATCAAGGCTTTAGACAATGGAAACCAACTGAATAGATAATACATCAAGAAACTGAAGACTACTATTCAGATTTACACAAGGAACTCACCAATAGGAAAATCAAATGCACAACTAGAAAATATGTTCTAAGATGGGGTTACACTCCAAGGGGAACTTTCACAACAAAAGAAGCATATAAGCTAATGCTCCAAACACAGGAACCAGTAGATCCCGCTTGGACTCATTTGTGGACTACAGGAATATGGCCCAATATCTCTACCTTCACTTGGTTGCTCTACCATCAGAGAATTCTCACTTAGGATAATTTAATTAAGAGAGGATTCCAGGGACCCTCATATTGTCCTAATTGTCAAAAAACAAGGACAAACTATTCAACATCTCATGGATTCCTACCACATGGCCAATCAATTATGGGAAAAACTCACATTCAGATGTCGGCGACCTTGCAGAATCTTGGGGGATATCAAAGGTACGATTCACAATTGGACCCCTACTCCATATAAAAGCAGACTTTTAAATGCGATATGGAAAACTCTCCCAGGCTTCCTTTTTTGGAAAATTTGGAAGGAAAGAAACAAAAGAATTTTCAAAAATCAAAGCACTACATTGGAGATCATCTGGACCAATTTATGTTAGAACATTCAAGAAACCCTCGCTCTCCAACAGTGGAATGTTGAGGACTTTCCCACTTAGGCAAAGGAACAGAGTATATGGGACAACTAGTAGTTAAAGATCCCACAGGTTCAAATTGATCTCAACAAAGCAAGCATTATCAACAAGCAACCATCACATTGGAACCCCCCTCCAACAAATGTGATCAGACTAAATTTTGATGGGGCCTTAAAAGGAAATCTAGGCAAAGCCAGACATGGTGGAATATTCAGAGATCAAGAAGGCTAACCTCTGCTAGTATACTTTGGTTGAATTGGATGGGACATGAATAATTTTGCAGAACTAGAAGGATTGTGGCAAGGTATGAATCTAGCGCATCAATATAATTTTCATCCTATTATAATAGAAGGGGATTCCCAAATTCTGATAAATATGGTTACCCAAATACAAATGGGAACCACAACTTTGAAAGTCGCTACTGGCTAGAGACTAGTGGCTCAACTCAAACTAATAGAGCAATGGATGGAAAATAGACGAGCCACCACTTTCATTCACATCAAAAGATAAAACAACAAGGTGGCTGATCTTTTGGCGAACATAGGAGTTGAACAGGATCAGGTCCTACAATCTAGAACAATCAATATTTTAAATGACCAAACTCAATTACAAGCCTCAACAGACCTAGTGCACAAGGAAGCATAATTCTCCGATGCAGGTGCTCAGAAAAGACAGTAAGGTGGTGGCTGAAATGGATGACAAGTGGCCATTCCACACGACCCTCCATAATCTGGCACATCAATCTAAAAACTGCATTAATACTAGCCATAAATGGCATTTAAGTTGGTGTTGTCTTCAACACGCCTACAACTACCCACCTCGGCTTCACACAAATATGACTTCAAGTGATAATCATACCACCACACCCATCTCTTATCCCCTACCTTTGCAATGTCTATGCCCTCAAGCAGCTGCAGTACCTAGCTCTCGCACTATTACAGGGAGGCACTGCAGCATCCTATGTTGCATTGATTTAGGCCCAGGAACTCACTTCACTCAATGCCTGGCTTTCCATTTCGTCTTCCACTTGGTGTCTGTAGCTAATCCCTCCTCTGAGCTGCCTGCTAATCCTTCTGAGGCTTCTTGTCACTTTGATCCTAATCACGGTAGAAATTCTCATACACCTGGTGTCAACATGCTAAGAACACGCCATCAAATACGTAGTCGCAGGGGTGGAAGTAGAGGAAGATTGAATCATCTCCCTCATTCTTCGGCCTCTGAAACCACATCCTCTTTAGCTCAGCAGACTACAGGCTACTACCCAAACACTCATAGTGGCAGAGGCCACTCATGATCTCACTGCCTCCATTCGACCCCCCCTGCTTCGCCTCCTAGTGGCACTCCTTCCAATCCACAACTGCCTCTCCTTTTTGCCCAATTCATCTTTCGTTCCTCCATGAACATGCCCATCATTACTGCTACCATCTCCATAACCTTTCATGAGAAGGAGCAAGCGATTAAGGGTGGACACCATTCCAGAACAACGCCAGCCAGAGTTGCAGGGAGATCCCATTCCATCACCTCTAGTGAGGAGGAGTGGGCCACAAAAGGTGGTGCCCACACCAGAGCAGAACCAGTCATAACCCAGAAGAGCACTCACAGTTCCAGGACGCAGCAAACTAGGAAGGAGACGGACCAACACTAGCATGATGACGAAGACATGGATTCTTACCACTGTTTTATCGAGGAGGAACAACCGGCACAACAAGTAGACATCACGGAGGCTTAAAAGCAGGCATGTGTCCACATGGAGGCTTACATATGCTTCATTGTCGAAGAACATCCATCGTCTCTGCCACGTACTTGATTAGCCACACAACC